>CACSLK010034108.1:734616-752220 GCA_902706635.1 Striga hermonthica | reverse complement strand
ACTTGGGTTATGAAAAATAACACCCATTGAATTTTCAAAAATGATTTTGAAAATTTTACACTGATTTTTAGAAAGCCTGAAATTTCTTTAAAATCAAAGTGGGGTGTTACAGTACTTATAATGTGAATTGTGTATTCGGACTTTAGAAATTTTCCTCCGTATAAATATGGACTTGAACTCTAGTGGTAAAGAGTTATGTCACGACTCTAAGAGCTCATTTAGGACTGCTGGCACATTTAGTTACATGAAAAGAGATTACGTGGCAGCTGTCACTGATAGTCGGAAGAGTCGAGCGAGTTGTCATTCTGTTTTTCTGTAATGACTACTAGTTAAGATTATTTCTGACTCGGGGAAAAAAAAAAACCGATGTTTGATCTCATGGGGAAATCTTTTTCCTATTTCTCTTGTTGAATGTTTGTGTTATTATTGTATCGAGCAGTGAAAAAGTGATGAACTTGGAACTCGGTTTTTATGCCTTATTATTTGAAGCCCTTGAACATTCGATGACTGTCAAACACCTAATTGCAGTGAGAGGTTCTTTTGGTTAACTCAAATTTTTGTTGGTTTTGAAAGTTTTGTGAACTTTGAACTAGAAATTTTCTTATCCGAAACTCTAACCGAATGCATTAACTTCATAAGCCAGTGTGTATGGCCAAACCTTGATCTTGCAGCTGGTTTTCGAGTAAGTACATGCACGCGTTCCAGCGCCCCGCTTATGCAGCGTCAGCGTGTGTGCCCTCTCTCGAGTGACAGTGCATTAAACCTCAGACCAACCTTGTTCTTTTTGGGCCATTGAATGAGTATCCTTGGTCAAATTGTAATTTGATTTTTTTTAAACCTTTTCTAACGAGCAATAAACCGAGAGCTCCAAGTTCCACTAAATTATTGTATTAATCCTCAAATCAACAACTCTCTATTATGCGAGACTTATCGATTAGGTTCTTTTACCTCATGTGAGATTTTCTCGAGTTGGCGCGATATAAGACCCGTATTGTAGTTGTGCGGAGTCTTGAGTCTCGATTAGAGACTATGTATACTTTGTGGAGATCAAGACCTACGAAGAGTGAGATTGTGTTGGAGTTAGATCGTTAGTAGGGGAATGTCGAGCATTCCCAATTATGAGATCGACTCTGTGGGAGGAGATTCATATCAAATAGCTAGTGAATACTTCCTAAATCGCACACGAGATATTACTCGTGTTGAAGAGGAATGAGGATTTTATTATAAGTATCAACAGAGCCTTGTGTTTTGAAGGTGTGGGTTTTGAGAAAAGCTAATGGAGCATTTGAATTAAGAAAAATTTCTCAGTCAAGGATCAAGTAGTATTGAGGTGTGAATCAAGCATATTCTAGAAGGAGTATATTTTTACACAATCAATATACTTGAAAAGATAGAGATGATAGAAAACTTGAAAGTCAAGTATATTGAAACAGAAAAGATACATGGAGATCTAGCACACTGTTGAGGATATCATTATTACTAAGAAGCTAATACAGAGACATCGGATAAAGGAAATACAGATAAAGTAAAAGTGAATCCTCAACCAATACAAGATAATATATACATAAGGGAGGGTGCGTTTCAAGAGTACAAGACTCCTTAACTCTGCCACCCATAATAAAGATCAGGGTTTATAAAGATAAATCCGTTGCATTGAAAGTTCTCTTTCGCTTGATTCCTTGAGTTTCCACAGAATCTTGAGAAGTGATTATTTTCTTGAAGCTTCTTGATAAGTCCAGTAGCAGTATCTGCACATTTGATGATCTCTCTAGTAGAATCAGAGATAAAAGTCTGAAAGACACTTTCATCAAGAAAGCCCAGAAGGCCATTGAACATGTAGTATGAATTTAAAAGACCAATGGGCTTATTATGAAGTTTCATGTCTGCCCAAGAAACAATAGTAAACATGGTCATTAAAGTTTCATATCCACCAGGAAGTATGATGAAAGCATCACTATGGTTCAGCATGAACATAAAACAATTATAAAAAGAGCTAGAAAGCATTAGACAGGTAGAAGCTTCGAGAACTTTTGAAGGAGTTTGGTGAAATGGTAGAACACTTTTCACTTCAATATCAAAGCATTTTGCAGCCAAGAGAAGACTACCAAAGAAAGTGAGGCTAGTTCCTCCATATAGTATACTGATCTTTTGTTTTCCCAGTTCTATTACTAATTGGGATACAATCTCACTATATTGGGAAGAAGCTACCAGTTTATGACCGCCAAGAATACATATGGTTTTTATAGATTAAAAGACCTTAGTATCTTGGGAAGATGCAGAACCCTCCATTTGGCGTGGAGAGATAATGACGGAAGATCAGTCTATTTAAAGAGAAAGATTATGAAGAGATGAGTATTATATTGTTGCACTCTGGCAGAAGCAACAGACAAATAAGAAGTTAAGCATTAAATGAGCGTTATCTATCAGAAGGATAAGATATTCAATACCTTATAATAAATGCGGTTAACAGAGACAGTTGCTTCAAATCGGATCCTTAGCAACAATATTTTCAAGACTATAGCGATTTTGTTCATCTTTGAAGCAGATCCATAAAGACATAAGCTCTCGGTGTACATATCTACTAGGATGTGTCTCAAGAATCTGTTGGAGTGATTGATCCATAGATTTTTTACTCAATCCATCCTTGATGAAAGCTATTTTATCTTCTCGATTTTTGGACACAAACCCCACCAATTTGCATCGGGTGTCGCAGTTCCATCGAGCGCATTTAAAGCAACCACCTATTCTTTTTGCTCTGAGTTTCTTTGAAAGAGTACTTCTACCCATACCTGGCAGATATTTATAGGAATTTGGGAATTCGCCAGACAATTGGACTTTTGCTTCAATCAGCCATCGTAAATCATTTGGTATATTATAGAGCATTAACACTCTCAATCTTTCCACTCGAGATCGATAGATTCTTCTTATGATATTGAGTGGAAGAAAGGAATAATAACTTCGAATTTTAGAAAGTGCTAGGTCCATTTGTTATTTCGGACCATTGTTGGAGAAGTGAAGGATTTGCAAGCATGTTTATAAAAGAATGACGCGTCTGATGTAAGTTTCTGAAGATAAGGATCAGGCATTAAAATAGATTAAAGTTAGAGTATGCAGGCAGATTGCATTAAATGCAGCCGAAAGTAGATGTGACATGTCGACAATAATGATAGCACATAAATTATTGTGGTTGCGACGTGTTGATGACTGTAGGTGACATTGACGTCGCAGGTACACCGCATGCAGGTGTTCCGAACCCGAAGGGCCCCGGGTAGTGGGTAAATCGCATGCAACGTGCCACGTTGTCAGTTTCCAAGTCATAACAGGTCGAGCCCAAAAGTGCTTAACATTGCCATTAATCTTATTGATAGATAAACAGTAAATGGAGATGATCAGAAAGCTTAAAAGTTTGATTTTTGGATGACATATGTGTTTAATTTTCATATGTTACTACAGTATGTGAGAAATTCATAGTATGTGCGTTAGCACAATGAGTTTCAGATACATTCAGATTAATATTGAATGAGTTATTATTTAGAGGTCAGTAATAACGACATCGCATGAATTATTGTGATGCTTACCGATTGTACTATTGTCAGTTTGCAAAATTGACGATAAGAGATATAAACTAAGTATTCCAAGTTATCAGTGCCATGTTATGAATGAAGTAATTCGGAGTTTCAGTTATATTATACCTTATTTCCGAGGACGAAAATATTTTTAAGGGGGATAGATTGTAACACCCCGTTCGATTCATAGAATTTCTTGGATTAATTTATTTATCGAATTTTTAAATTATGATATTATATTTATTATATCAGTTGTAATGTCTTCAATAGTTGATACTTCAATAATATATTTAAGTATTCGATCATTTATTGTAAAATGTTCGAAGTTCGGCGATTTCAGTATAATTGCGTAAATCGAATTTAACTGTGCGGATGTTAGATTTTTCTGAGTTTGTATTAATAAATGGTATTTTATTTTATTATTGATATGTCTTGATTATGTGATTATATATATCTTGTTCAATTTTATTTCATTAATCGTTGCTTGAATTTTCGGTTTAATCGCATAAGCCGAATTGTTGTTCGTTTGAATTAATTTCAAAACCGTTGCGACCCGAACATCGAAACGATTCAACCAGACTTTAAGATCATTATATTTTCATCTCTCTAATAGTATTTTCAGCAACAAAAACCGAATCAAGAGAGTTAAAATCAAATTTTAGTTAAATTTTCGATTTTATGGTAACCATTCGTTTTAAGTCCGAATTTGGTTTCGTAAATTTTGTTATTCTCATTTTCTTAGCATGTTCCAAGATAGCTCTTAATAATTAATATTTTTCAGCTATTTTTAATATAAAAACTAAATTAGGAGAGGAAAAATTTATTTTAGTCAAATTCTTCGATTTTCGGTTATAGTCGGATTTTAAGTCCGATTTCGGTTCCGTAAAATTTATTTTTCCTCTCAATCCTCTTAGTATGCATCAAGACCATGATTAACATTATTTTCACAAGTTAAATTAACTAAAAAAAAATCGGATTTGTGGAGTTTACATGAATTAGATCTCAATTAACATTATTCTAAACATCATGTTACTAGCATGTGCTTTCAAAATTTTTTATCAATGTGTAAGAGTCTTGTCTTCAACCCAACCACCTCATATGCTCAGCCAAGACATGTGATTTTCCAGCCTTGGCACACTTAAAGTCATCCTCCATCAAGGAATTATTCCAAGGCAACTCATTAACATCACATGTGCATGAGGTGGAGATCAATCAACATTTTCTAACCTTTCTTGCTTTCTTGTTTTATCCTCACTTGAGTTCCTTCATAAGCCTTCATTATCAGCTAAAAATAGCTTTTAAATCACTTAGAAAACTTTAGAAAAAATAGAGAAAACCGAGTTCATGCAAGTAAGGGAGAGAAGGAGAAGAACCGAGCAACACCTCTTTCATTCCTCCACATTTTTCGTTTTCTTGAAGGAGGTAAGGTTCCTCGGTTATGACTTGAAGCTTATGTTTTCTGATAATGTGTTCTTCAGATGAAATGTAGTTCGTTTCGTTATTGTTCTCTAGCCTTTGTAATTTTATGAATCCGATTTATATCGAATAAATTATGATTTTCAAAACATCGTCGCGCAACCAGTTTTATAAAATCCCGGCAGCTTATGTTCACTTAATGTTTGATCTGTTTATCATATCTTAAAATGCTCAAATGAAAAAGTGACCATCCTAAAAGTTGTAGACATCTTTCTTAGCTTTCTAATGAGGTAAGATACATGTTTATATGAGCTTTGTAACATTAGTTGGAGTTAATTTACTGAGGTGTTGTTTGTAGCATGACCTTATTCCTGTCAGATTTTATAAACCGTATGTTTTGTGTTTAAAATCATTGATGATATTGTTATTTGTCAATATTGTATTCTGGAAGATTGTATCTAATCAAGTTAAAAATCTGTTAGTTTTTGAATCAGGCCATTTAGAATTGATTTGATTTTCTTATGAATTTTTGAAGTTGTACATGCATGCTGTTTTTATATATCCGGGCAGGTTTAGTGATTAAGATGTTAGGCTGTTTTTGATGATCCTAATATGACTATATGAAAATGTAATCATCATGAAACTTGTAGTACATATTATAAGGTTTCAAAAAAGTTCAAATCATGCAATTTAGAATTTTAGTTGATTTTATATAATTTTTCTAAGTTGGGTTTATGTCCAGAATTTTTGATGCAGTGGCTGGGTATATACTCAAAATGTATGTCCTGAAATGAGGCCTATAACGTGATTATTTGCAAATATAATCTTCAGTAAAGTTGTAGAAATTTGAGTTAGCTATCACATAGTTTTTGAATCTCATTAAAAACGTGTCTGTAGCTCCCGTTAGCTAGTAAATACTGAAGTCTGGTCGGTTACAAGTTCTCGACTTTTGACTGCTACTCAGTTTTGAATGTTTGATGATTTATTTCCTAGTAAACGACCTTATTTACTTTTAATGCCTTCATAAGAATTGTATATGCATACCTTAGGATTACAGTGCAACTTGAATCATATTCATCCGAGTTATGTACTGAAAGTTATGTTGATTTTAAAAACGCTGCCCGTGTTAAATTTTAAAAAACGTATGTGGTACTTTCGAAAATGATATTTCCTTGATTAAATGCTTATGTGAGCATAATTGGACTAAGTGATTATTATGATTAATTAGTCATGGGTTGAATAGTCATTTATAGGACTATTTTAATAAATGTAGGTGCTTGACGAGCCGAGCTCACCGCTTACCCATTATTGTTGTGCTTTCACTTGTTATCATCCAGGTGGGTTTACTTATAAAATTGTCTATGCCATACGTGTTGTTTAATGTGTTGTTGGTATGATCAATGTATGCATGTGAACCATGTAGCCTACTGATGTGAGCTGTTACGGCCGTCGGTACGGTTGTCCCCGTCGAGTTACGGTACGGTTGCCCTTGCGAGGCAAGTCTCCTTAAGACCTAATGAAAGGTCGTGTCCGTTACAGTGGCACGCACTCCCGTCGTTAGGGTTTATGAATCCCCTTTCCGCGGCTAATGATAGATGTGCACATGAGTGAGTTATTGTATTGATTAGGAGATGAGACATGATGATGATTGATTTATATTCATACTGCGACCATACCATCTTAACATGTATTATTTATGTGCATAGTGGTGAGCACGCTTTTCATCTAGTGCTCATCCCCACCTGCTCTTTACCGATGCAGGTTAAGCAGGAGCTGAGTGACGAGAAGAGGCGAGTGAGTCGGTCATTTTTATTTACCGCTTCCGTATGAATAAATAAGGCATTATGAACCTTTATGTTGAGACTTGATTATGCTATTTTTCAGAACTTATGACTTGCTTGGTTTTCAGAAATTTGTGGAACCCGGATTGTTGGGTATTATGGTAAATTATATATTCACGTTGAGAATTACGTCTCGTGAAATGTTTCGGTTAATGAAAACCGTTTGTGAAAACCGGGTAATGAATCCCCGTGAGCCCAGATAAGACTTGGGTTATGAAAAATAACACCCATTGAATTTTCAAAAATGATTTTGAAAATTTTACACTGATTTTTAGAAAGCCTGAAATTTCTTTAAAATCAAAGTGGGGTGTTACACCAATGGTCTTCAAGCTTTCTTCCAACACTCAATTCTCTCACGATTTGACAACATACATTTTTTTTTATACTCTCGACTCTTTTTTTTTTTTTTTGATACTAACACTCAAAAAACTCACAAAAAATAGAAGAAAAAGAAGGAAAAAAAATCGAACAAAAGAAAGGGAAAAAATTCGGCCCCTAGCGAAGAAAAAATCGAAAAAAAAAGATAAAATAGAAAAAAACACGATTGGACACTCTCAATGAAAGCACTAATGATGAGGGATCGTGATTTTGCCTACCGCTTGTGAATAATCGCGCACTCAGTGCCTTCGGCTAAACACGATAGGTGTGACTTCAAGATGCTCTCAAGGCCTTCTCTTAGGCACGGTTGTATGATAAACACGCACTCATGGCCTTGCTTAAACACACGAATGAACACAACGTTCTTTTCTATTAACTCATCAATTTTGGACATCAAAAACAATGAGGGAAGACCCCTATTTATAGATCCTAATTATCTCTAATCCTACTCCAACTAGATCACTAATAAAATATTAAATCCTAATACTACTAGAAATATTAAAGCAACAAGGAAAGTAAATATCTCCTACTACTAAACTCCTAATATCACTAGATCTCCTAATGACTTGACTTGCACTCCAATCCAATGCCTTGAAGTCCAAGTCGGCCACCCTAAGCGTCGCGCGCACTCGAACCCTAACCGTCAGCGTCGCACGCGCCGCCTCACCTTTTTTAATCCTCGTGGCGCGTGACAACTCGCGCGCTTGTCTCCCGCGTGGCACTATCTATGCGCGCGCCATGCTCACCGACCTCCGCCCGCGGGAATGCACCGCTTTCCATTCCTACGCCCACTCGGCCTAGGTCTTGCTCAGCCCCGTACGCGCGCCACTGTCGGCGCTGTGCACCAGCCGCCTTCCGCCTGCGCGTGTACGCTGTCGCCCTGTACTCCTATGCCCGCTCGGTCGCGGCCTTCGCTTGCGTGCGCGCCGCCTATCTCGCCTAAGCCTATTCAGCCTAGGCGTCCGTCCTCTTCGCACTCGTCGCCAACTGTGCACGCGGCTCGCCCGTGCACCGTCTCTCGCTCGCCTAGTCCTGTGCGGTCTAGGCTTCGCGCGCCTGAGCTCGACTCATTAATCATCGCGAGCCCACCATTCCCGCTGATCCTTTCACAGTGCCTAGCGCCCCACGCCCCGACGCCCCAATCGCCTACGGCGTGACCACATACGCTCGATGGGCCCGACTCGCCAAATGGGCTGACCCTTTCTTTGCGCCAACCATGCAGCCCGATTCAATCCCCCGCACGCATCTTCCACCCATCTTCCACCTCTCGCGGGCCCATTCTTCTAGCCTCCATTCGCCAAGCATGTCATTTCCTCGCACAAGGCCCGCACCAATCATTCCTTGCATTAGTCCATGACTTGCGTTGCCTCTTAGCTCACTTGGCCCTTGCGCCTTTTAGTCCTCGGGCCACAGCCTCTCTGCTAATCTCGCCTACAAGAAGGTCGATAATCTTTCCCATATGGCTCCTCGAGCATGTTCTCTAGCCAAACATCAAGATCATCCCTCGTCTCGTCCTCATACTCTCTGGGATTAATAACCACTTTCGTATCACACTGCTCGCGCACACTGGCGCAGCTGGTGACACTCGGGTGCTGACGTGCGGCCCTGGTGGCACAGGGAACTCGAGCGTGCCGCTGGGCACGGACCGAGGCCAACTGCACATGCTGGCGTGCTACTGTGGCACGCTGGCATGCGCTGGGACTCCTCAGCGTGCGTCTGGGCACGGCTGGTCGACTGGCGCACATCATGCTGCGAGGCTGGCTAGGCGTAGCCGGGCGCTGCCTGTACTCGCTGGGCACTACAAGCACCGGTACGCACGTTGACTGCACACTGCCGAGTGCTGTCGGCATGCACTGCGCCTACGCGCGTCGCACGACTGGGCGCGCGCACTGATTGGCACCTGCATGACCACTGCCCAGCGCGCAGCGCACGCTATGTGCGGGCAGGGCACCACGACTAGCACCTTGCCGGCCATCCGGTGACTTATTCCGGTGACATCAACTCAACTCAACTAAACATGATCTAATAAGCTCAAAAATGCATAAAATGCTCGGGAGACTCCAGCTAGATTTTAAAGTAACTCGGGAGTGAAAATTGCCAAAATCACGATCAACTTGACCGAGCATTTCAACTCGAAACATGCTGAAACTTGACCGGCATCTTATATGTTATTTATCATGATTTTTAAGCTACTATACTCGGCCAAAACATGCTCGGAACTAAAAATCCGGTTTTTAGCCGATAAAGTTCAGAAATCCGAATCTTTAATTCTACTCGAGCAAAACTCGATTTCTTTACATTATAAATCATAAAATATTGTAACGCCCCACTTTTATTTGACGAAATTCAGAATAAATTTTTCAAAATTTATTTCATAAAACTTTGGCGGCGCTACTATTTGAAAAAAAAAAAAACCACTTTCAAAGACATACCCAAACCGGGTTCATCAATAACATCAATCTCCCAAAAACTGGGTTTTCTCAAATTCATAAATATTGAGGAGTACACTCCTTATCAATAATCTAAAAATCAACATTAATTAGAATGCATAAACGATACAAGGCAGTTCAAAGCAGCGAAAATAAATTCAGTAACTTGACCATCAATCGCCTTCTCTTGTCATGCCAGTGAGTATTAACCTGCATCCATGAAGAGCAGGTGGGGATGAGCACAATTGGAAAATTGAGGTGCTCACCACTATGCAGTAATCAATATTCAATAATCATAAACAATAAAGGTATGGTTGCAGTATGAACCTAAAACAATTAATATCCCATCTCCTATCCCAGAGTCAACTCTCATGCGCACACCTATACCAATAGACAACTGAACTGATACACGTACCGAAATGCCCCTTGGGTCTTACAACTGATGCCCAGCCAGCAGGAGTAAATCCACCCCGAATGCCAAAACTCACGCCTTGGACTTACATACGAGGATCACCAGCCAAGGCTCACGCCCTGACTGCCATACATAAATAAAGGAGACTACCCGAAGGTACGTTCTATAGCTACGGGGATAACCGTTCGATGGTCGGTACAGCTCACATCGAATGCTACATGGTCCATACTCACAATTTGATCATACCACAATAAAAGCAATTAATTAAAGCATAGCAATTTTATAAATAAATCCACTTGGTATCGGTTGATAAAGAAAATTATTCAGAAGGTTGTAGGTGGTTGAGACTCTTCTCGTTAGACACCTACATAAGTCAAGACAGTCCCATAAGCAACTATCTCGACTCTTACACAGATAACGATAATTATACTTAGTCGAATTACATCGACTAAGAAACTCGTGGAAGTTGTGGAGTTTGAACATTAGGACGACTCCTAAACTCAACCAACCAATTAATAAATCGCATAAATGCAGACAACAAATGTTTGACACAAAAACGGGGTAACGGGTCAAAGACTTGTCAACAAAGCCAACCGGGGTCGAAACGGTTAAAAAGGCTAGTTCGAATTTTATAAGAATACGGCTATAAGGAGTTAGACTTGGATATTTCAATTCAAATTTTTTTCAACTATAAAGGGCGAAAAAACAACCATTTTCACCAAAGGAAAAACATTCAAAATGCTCCTAAATATTTTAAATATTTTACTCAAAATTTGACCAGAAATCAAATTAAATCATTTAAAATAGCTACAGTCCGAATCTTAACTTAAAATCTTTACAGCAGCAAGATATTTTGAAGGACAACAACATATTCAAAAATTAGTGATTTTGGACAAGAACTCAATTTTAAATGAATTTATTACGAGACAACCCAGAAACGGTTTTTAAGTTTTGACGAGGCTAAATTCCACATAAAAATCTCAAATTTTTATCAAAAGCAATACAACAACAACTTGACCTCATATCCGAAAATTAGAATTTTTGGAGCAATATACAATTTATAATGATTTTAGCAAAAACGGGCTGCAACACGATTTTCAAAAATCCATAACTCACTTATACACATCGAAACGACACAAGGCCAAAGCCAGTGCGTCAAGGACATTCCTAAGTCCAATTATCCACAGCACTTCCACAGAAAATACAACATTATCTCAATCCGACAATTTTTCAAGTGGCGACAATCACTTTGATATCCAATAGCAATAGTATATCCAAATTTCACACGAATGCATACCGAACACACATAATTAATCCGAAAAGCACACGATCAGCAATAACAATATATATTCGAGCATTTAAACACATAATCAAAAGTTAAACGAGCGGAGTTCGAGCACAAGTACCGTTCTCGCGAAATAATCGAAAACAAACGGAACGAAAGGGATGAACGGTACAATCAGTAGGCTCGACGGCTTCGCTTTGTCTCACGCGGAGGAGGAGCAATAGCTATTAGGCTCGAACGAAGCTGCTGATTCACGACGAGGACTCGCGGAGGAGCAGGGACTCACCGGGGTTTCACGGATGTCATCGACGGGGCTCGCGAGACAGCAACTAGGTAACGGTTGAGCTCGTGATGGCGCACGTACGGAAAGTGGGACCTGATGGGATCGCCGGAGGTACAACGGTGCTCAAAGGTCGCTCAGGAGGTGCTCTGCTCGTGACAGCCGGTTCACTGTGGTTCACGACGGAGTTCTGTACGAAGCTGGCGAAGGGGTAGGGGATCGTGCGGCGATGGTGGTGATGATGATTGTTGTAACTGGATGGGACGATCACCGGTGCTCTGTTGCTCATCCGTGAGGTGCTGTGATGATTATGGTGGTCCGATGATCGGAACAGAGGCGGCAACCGGGGATGCAACTCACGAAAAGAAAATAGAGGGTGGCGACGTCGTGGCCTGTGATTGGATACCGGGGCTTGCCGTCTACGTTTGGCACTCCGACGGAACTCGACCGGACTCGACGGCCACATTCAGCACTCCAACGGGACTCGACGGGACCCGACTGAGGGTGATGATGGTGACAGAAGATGTTTCGATGATAAGAGGTTGCGGTTTGGATTCGAACGAGATGATGGCGATTGATGGTGCGTGGGGGGTGATGATAATGATGGTCTGCTACGGGTCAATGGAGATGATCGGATCACTTTTCTGCTCGAGAGGTAAGCGAATGTAACAAAAAAAAGGAAAAAGCTGTGGGAATAAAACTCAAAGCTAGGGTCTGCGTGTTGTGGATTTGCTCAGGGTAAGCTTATATATATATAATGCTGCAATAGGTTTCTATTTACTTATTCTCCAAGACAAACTCACACACACACGCACGCATTTACTGGAAACCAGGTCGGGGCGCGGTTCGCCGGGCGGCTTTGGCTTGGTTCAACGATAAACTAAACGAGGCTCGATAATTAAAATAACACCCGAATTAATATATATATATATAATAAACATAATAGTATCATTTATTAATACACATTAATTACATTAGACACATTAGACGATTACTTAAATAATAATAATAATAATAATAATAATAATAATAATAATAATAATAATAATAATAATAATAATAAGAAGAAGAAGAAGAAACTAAAGACAATTTTATTATATTAATAATAACCGTCAAATAAACACTTAATGGCAATTAGGCAATTAAATAATGATAATAATACCGAAGCTATTAAATAATGAATAAATAACCCAATTATTCCATATTCAAACGGGGTGTTACAGTCTATCCACCTTACAAAGAATTCCGTCCTCGAAATTCGAAAATAAGAAATCTAGAAAGCAAATAAAATACAAGGGAAACTCAAAAATCAAAGTTTGGGTATCGCCTCCGAAGCTCGGCCTCCTTTTCCCAAGTCGCCTCCAACTCGTCATGTCGTCTCCAAAGCACCTTCACCAAGCTCACTGCCCAGTTCCTCAACTGATGGACCTTCTGGTCCAAAATAGCTACCGATACCTCCTCGTAGGTAAGGTCTCGCTCGACCTGCAGTTCGCCGAAGTCCACCACGTGAGTGGGATCATGCACGTATCTCCGCAACATAGAGACATGAAACACGTCATGCACTTCCGACAAGCTAGGTGGTAAAGCTAGCCGATAAGCCAAGTTCCTGACTCGGGCAAGGATCTCGAATGGCCCAACATAACGCGGTCTAAGCTTTCCCTTCTTCCGAAGCGAATCACGCCCTACCTTTGTGCATCCTACAGGAACACAAGATCACCCTCCTAGATCCAGTATAGCGGCGTTCTCAACGTACGCCCGTACAACTCCTCACAAAACATCTATCAACACACAAGACTCTCAACGATCTTCCTGTGTGTTGACAATATGCTGCAATCCTCCCAATCTGCAGTCGATAGGTGGCATTAAGCTTCAGTATCGTGCCCAGGTCACGCTGAAGACTCGTCCACTATCACAACCCGTGCTCCTCCGCTGAAACGGTCGACACGGTACTCCATAGCAACCAACTATTTCCAAAACCCTCACACTCTTCCTACCCTCAACCTACGAAGTATACCTAGACTCCATTCGAGACTCATGATGTTGGACAACAACAATGCAAAGTCACAACTTTCCAACCTGAGAACATCTCACCTATGGCATAGGAACTAATAAACAAGTCTCACTTGTCGAAATTTTATTTATCTAGAAAAACCATACAACGGTTCAGTGAAACTTGGAGCTCTCGGTTCAATGTTCAGAAGAAAGATTCAAATTCAAGGGTCGACCATACACACTGTCATGGGGAGTTCGTGCGTTCGGTGATGGTGGCTGCAGCTCACGTGCAAGTCAACGATCGGCCCCGACCGGTAGCCTCACGTCTCTCAGTACGGGGTTACATGCTCGACCACCACTTCGCGTGGCTACACCCAGTCAGGGTCGATGTTCATGTCAAGGTGCAGTAAAAAAGTTCTCAATTCCATGGCTCAAAATCTCTAAGGTTTTCGGATAGATAAAATTTCCACAAGACAAAGTTTGGGGTTCAACAAAACAAATTTTCCTCCAGGATTTAGGCATTAAGCAAATCTCAAAGAGTTCCAAGGGCTACAAATCAACGCAAGGCAAAAAAACGAGTTCCAAGTTCACCACCCCTTTTCCCAATTCAGAAAAATTAATCACATGGATATAAACGATAGGAATATGAATAAAATTCTCAAGAGATCGAACATCGCCTTTCCCAGCTAGGAATAATCCTAACACAGTGGTCATTGCCGAACAAATAAATTGATGAGCCCGTTTGACTCTTCCGGCTAACAATGTCGACCGCCACGATAGCTTTCACTCAGGTAGCTAATCGTACCGGCAGTCCTAAACGACTTTAACCTCATATACATCCTATAATTTCCATACTTCGAGATATTAGCGTAAAGCTTTTCTTGTAAGTGTTACCAGTCAACAATGATATAGCAACGATCAAGTCAATTCACATAAGGCACATAAGCATGCATATTGAAGGTAACACTTATTTTCGAAAACATAACTCATGCGATATAACTCAACCACATAGTTCATACAAGCATGCTTGCACAATGAACTCTCGTAGTCTCAGTATTTCCAAGATAACAGGAGCTACAAGTATGCTATGCAGGTGATTCCAAAACCAATGAGCAGCTAACACATATATCCACAACTTTTATGTTGATTACTTAAGCCAAAAATAGCTTTATAGCCGAGTTTAAGCGTAAAACACTTAAGTTAAGTAATCTGCCATCACAACTATTTAACAAATAACAGCACCTCACTAAAAAAACAATATCTCAAATTAACAACTATTTGACAAATAACAACTATTTGAAAATATCTTGTGCTAAGATTTAAATAGCTTACCTCCTTAACTTGAAAATAATAGTACTAAAGACTTGTAAATTTTTAAGGAAATACTATATGAGCTCGACTAGGGTTTAACATAGTTCGACCGAACATGCTCGGTTCGGTCGCGGCTCGACTTCGATGATTACTTTGAATATTCTCGACTTCGAATAATTCGTCGGCTTGAACTTATTAATTCCAAACTCATTTATTAAATAAACGTATCAGAATTAAATTTGGAAACGTATTCGGTTATTGAAATAAATAAACCGAATATTCTATCGACTAATAGTTGAACTTTAAAACTGAAACCTTAATAACTGGCTCGATACTTATCTTTGACGATTTATCGAATATTCTCAAATTCGATTAATACGTCAACACTAGAATATTTAATCCCGAACTTACTATGTCCATTTATAAAAATGAACGAATTGAGATTAATTTCTAGAATTGGCTCGGTTAATAAATAAATTAACCGCAAATATTTTTGATTTAACATTGTACATGGAACATAACTAGCTGAATAACTTAGGCTCAAATACTGATACTGAGCATTTATTAATAAAGGCTAGCTTATTCTCGGAAGCTAGTATCTTTCCTTTATTAATAAAATACGGGGCGTTACACCTCGGCTTGTCAGGCCTCGGGCGACCATCTTAGTTGGAAGCTTGCGATCGCCGTTCTAAGTCCTCCTCGCGCTCGTGCCTGAATTCGGCGTGCGGTCGTTCGTGCGTGTGTCGGATGTGCTCGCGCCTAGGCGGTGGTGGTGGCAGTGGGGCATCATGTTGTCGCTGCTACAGGAACCCACGCAGTACCTCGTCCAGGCATTGCTCGAGTCACGCCACGGCTGCGTTGGTGTTCCTTTGGCTTTCGTCGAGTGATCCGAGCCTTCCCTCCATAGTTTCGCTCATGCTCTTGACTTAGACGTCAAGGCTGTCCAATTGCTCCTTCACTTTCTTGTTGGCCATGTCCTTCTTTTCTTGCCTTCTCTCTTTAGCTCGAGGACTCGTGATGGAAGATGTTTTTTCTTTTTTTTTTTTTAAAATTCAAACGGGAAAAGAAAAGGAAGAAAAAGAAAATGAATGGGAAAGAAAAAAGACACACGATCTTGATACTCTCAACGACAGCATCAATGATGAAGATCGCGTGTCCCGGTTGTCGATAAGCTGCTCCCGCGTCTTGAATTGCATGATAGGTGTTAGGAGGTTCACACTCGCGCCCCTCAAAACGAATAAAATTGCAAAAGGATTCAAGAAGAAAAAACTAAAGCAAAGTGTTTGAACAAAAGTTCGGATTTTTGTATTGATTTCTGAATGATGAAAAATAACAAGAGGTAGGGCCTTTACATAGGCACAAACTAAGTCTAGTCCTAATCTAGCTATAACTCTAATAAAGCAATAAAATATTAAGTAACCTAAGCAATCTAGAAATCTTAGAGCAATAAGGAAACTGAATATCTAAAGGATCCTAATGACTTGTCTTGCACTCCAACTAGAAGAGCCCTAGCCGCCTCTCCCACCGCCTTGGTTGCTCGCCGCCCGCGCGCCTTACTCTAGTCCTCGAGGACCAGGGCCGCGCTTGGTGCACGTGTGTCGCCGGCAGGCGTCTCATGTGCGCCTTCGTCGCGTGTGACCGCCCTGCGCGTGTTGCTTCTATGCCTTGAAGGATTCTGCACGAGCCCCCATTGTCTAGTCCTAATCTGCCAAGGAGTTTGCTTAAGCGCGCCTTCACTTTGCCCATTACTACTAGGAATATGCTCCCAGCTGCGTTGCTTATTCTTTCAAGGAATACTCCTGTCACCGATCTTGCACGCGCGTACCGGCTCTCAGCTGCTTTTCCTAGTCCTGCGGGGTCTAGCCATCGCGCCTTGCCTATTCTTATGAGGATTAGGCTTGTCATCCTGGTCATGCCTTCCATTTCCCATGCGGGCTTTTCGCTCACGTTTTTGCCCTCACTCTCGTGCAGGCGCGCATCTGTCCACCCAACTTTCTTGGCCCTGGTGTGTTCGTCGCGCGCGTCCTCGCCCAGCACGCACACGCGTGCTTTCATAGATATCTCTTAGGCCGATTGGTGCGCGATCCTTGAGCTCTCCTGGGCTCGGCTCGCCGTGTAGCCGGGTCGCCTAGCCACATACTCATCACCGCGCATGCGCGCGTGTCTGTGCGCGCGCGCTATTCGCGGGCTAACTTTGTGCGCGTCTGTAAGCCACGACCCAAAAATTATATATTTAGCTCGACTTTATTTATCATAAATAGTAAAATATTAATTATGTCAGAAATAATTAATATTAATCGCATAATTTATTTATTTTTAAGTCTAAGCCATAAAGAGAGCGTTCGATTTATTATTGTAACACCCCGACTTTCTACTGTATCAGAGTACGCCATTTTCGCAAATTTTCTGAATAAATAAAACACTTATTTTGCGAAAGCTGATTCGGGATGCTACCGTGAAAAACTTAATTTTTTAAAACCGTTAAAATTTAAACTGATACATAAAACAAACGGTCATAATGTCTTATCCGACTAACGTCGGAGCAAAGTCTGATAATGAGTACTGAATAGTTTTAGCGGAAATAAAGCGTGGCTAATCATAAGTACATTATTCATAAATGTCCTGAACAGCTCGCCCGCTCACTCCTCATCTCCGACCCTGCGACCTGAAAAACATGAAAGGTGTGGGGCGTGA
>CACSLK010034108.1:713435-725492 GCA_902706635.1 Striga hermonthica | reverse complement strand
CATGATATGAACATATGAACACATAAATACTGAAAACATGAAGATTCATGCGAAGGCTTGAACTATGGCCGCGGCGGGCGCGCCGTGCGCCGCCTACGGCGTTAAGCCGTTTCACGACCTATTCTCATTATATCTCGGCAATTCTAACCAAACTGAATATGCTCAATAATCTACTTAATATATCACATGAAAATGCACGAGAATAACGAACTTAACATATCGAGCAAGTAAGTACGACCCGTGGTGCGCTACGTGCGCAACAACGTTACCCTCGGCCGTAACACCGCAAACATGACTTATCATCCAAACATTATAGCTAATCTAAACATGATATTGCAAATAAAAGCTAAACATGCAAGGATGGTTCGGAGAAAAATAACTTGAAACATGACATGAACGGCACGGCTAGGCTACGGCTACTCATAACTCGCATGCATGCTACTAATAAAATTAACTTAATGAACATGCTACTCTCGGTCAATAGTCGTCGGGAGTGACCTCTTGTTAAGCCCTAGGGACTAAACTTCTCGAACTCCCGTGCTTGGCCGAGACCCTCCGCGTGCGTGCGTTGCGTGCGGTGCGGCGGAACGCGACGGACTGCTGCTGCTTATGCGCGAGAGCTCGGACGTGCGATGGCTTGCGGCTTGCGCGATGGCTCTCGGCGGAAGCTCACACACAACACTCACAAATATCTCACAAAAAGACTCACTCACTAACTCCCTCTATCTTACGGACTTGAAGAAGAAATGGAGTAAAATCTCCCAAGCCTCACTTAATAAAAACCGAAAGCATAATGAGGGTGAGGGAGAGATTTGGTCAATGGCTTGGACACTTGTCTCACATGCCATTTAGTGTGAGGACACTACATGCTAAAAGCCAAAAAGACATGCAAGACTTCTTGCCTCATAATGTCACGTGAATAAGCTAATCAAAAGGGAGAAATGCTTGGACAATTGTCCACTACATTGAGCACGGCATTTTGGCATGACTTGGAAGAAATCCTTGGAACAAAATACTAGTAAGCTACATGACAAAAACCGCACGGCTACTTAGGACAAAAGGGGGGAGAATCTTGGACCAAAGGCTAGCAAAATGACAATGGGGGCGCACGGTTTCTTACACATGAGTCTTGGACAAATGCTACTAACACATACACATAGCATATATATGTATCCGCACGGCATTTGCATAAAATTGGGATCCATGCACTAACAATTAACATGCACGGCTATATGCTTGAAGTTAGCACCATAACTCACGGCTTTAGCTACTAATCAAGTGATTAATTACAATTAATCACCAATTAAAGCTTAATTAATAACTTAAGCATAACACCTAATTACCAAAATTAATCCGGACGTAAACGGTACGTCGAAAATAATTTCCGGTAATTGCGACTGAAATAACTGAAAATAATTAATTCCGAAAAATAATATCGGAACTAAAATATAATTTGTACTGATAACAAGTCGGGATATTACAATTATTTCAGAAATGAGATATAAAATCCTAAGTCTAAGACTCGGTTAGTTATTTTTATCAGGTATTAAAAAAGTCGAGAATTTATTTAATTTCGAACAATCCCAATTATTTTATTGGGCCCAACTATTTAATCGAGACATTTTAAATTCTAGCCGAATTTATTTTTATTAGCCGGCCCATTTTGATTCGAGTGATCGAGTTAAATTCCGGATCAAGTGGCATATTTAATTAAACCGAGCCCAAGCCGACTAATAATTCTAGCTCGTTTTTAGAGGCCCAAGTTCAAGCCCAATAAGAGCATCAAACCCCAGTCTTGTACACATCTATAAATAGAAGCTCCATTCCCTTAGCTCCCCCACACCAAACACAACAAAACCCTAATTTCAAGAGCACTATTCATCATTATCTTCATCTTCATTCCAAGATCCAAAGTAATAATCATCATATTTTACCTTCTTTTCTTAAGATCTTGTGTTAAAAACAACACCATGTCTTAGCTCAAGCCAAGATCTAGCTTTTTTTTTTTAAAAAAAAAGTTCAAGCTTCTTCCCCATCTTCAAGCTTCAAGCTCCAACCACCGTAAAATCCCGGGACCAGCTCCCTTTTCCGGCGAACCACCGTCCCCAAGCCCTCAGCCCGAGCTCACCACGGCCCCAAGCACTCAGCCCGCAGTCAAACCCGCGCAGCTCCTTCTTCACGCCATTCTCGCTGGAAAACCTGCAACTCGCGAGCTCTCCGGCGAACCTCCATTCCCGGGGACTGTGTTCCCCGCTCCGACGACCAGCTAACCTCAGCAAGCCCGCGAACCAGCAGCAAGTTCACGGCCAGCTCTCGTTCAAGCTTGTCTAGCTCCTAGGTTCGATCGGCGAGTTCCCGTCGGAAAAATGAATCCACCACGACCAGCTGCACCAGGATCGCGACCAGCACCCCGAGTCCGAGCCCATAAACTCCCCACACAGCCCGCAGCCCATAGCCCCTAGCCGAACCGATTTTCTCCATTTTATTCCTTTTCTTAGCCCGATCCGCTCTTTTTTCGAACATTTGAGATATAATCGCTCAAGCTTGAAAAAATATGGCTTAGATTTGATGATTACAATGAGATAAGAGATAAAAGATTATTGATTGGAGTGATTTTGGAAAAAAAAATTGGGACATTTGGGCTTAAAACGATTTTTTGGGACTTTTGTTATAATCGTGATAAAATGTTAAAATAAATATGATTAAATTCGCCCGTTGACTTGAGGCTTAAGATGTAATCGGATTAACTTTTAGTGTCCGGTTGATAGGCGAACTAGCGGTTCGAGTAAATTGTCGGTAGTAGTAATTTCGAGTTAAAAGGGATAAGTGTTGACTTGAGACTTGATCTTTTGACCTTGGACTTTATTCATGTTGAGGAGATTATATGTTAAGTTTTGTGATTTTTGGTGCCCGTTTACTATTTTATTCGGATTTATTTAGTATGTAGTCGAAATGCTCGGTTTTTGAAAAATGCTAAAGGCCTCGAAATGCGTTGAAATTTTATGGAAAAATCTTATAAATGCTAAATATGTTATGTTTAAAATTTCGTAAACTTTGGAGACTGTTTGATATGCCTAATAATTTGGGGCTTTAGCTGCTTTTATTAAAAATTGTAGATATTATGCCAGTTGAGAATTAGCTGCAGTTGTTGGGCCTAAAATCACTAGGAATCACGTTGAACCTAAAGTTTGAGTTTCGGCTTGAACCAAGATAGATAGCTGATTGAGTAGAAAACCCTAGTTCGGCCTTTTTCCCAGTCAGACTGGATAAACTCTAGATCCGAGTAAAAAAACGTTGGGCGTCGGCTAATGCCGTGTCCGTGCGTATGTACCCGGACCACGGCTAAGCTGAGTTGCACCTAGTCAGATGAGCAACCGGCCAGCTCAGATCGAGCCGCCGGTCCAGTTCAGTCGAATCGGTCCGGATAGTCTAGACGATTCGAGAATAGCAGTTCGGAATACTGGTTTGAGCGTGAACCGAGATTCAGTATTTTTTCGAACTCAACTAGATAAGTCAGATATGAATACGATAGTTCCGATAAGATCATATCAGTCAGATAAGTTAGATCAGATAAATGAGATAAGCAGACCAGACTTAGAAATATTTCAAGAACTCTAGAATGCCTCAAAGTCAACAAATCCTTCCAAAATAGCTCAAGTCTCTAAATTCAGATTAAATGATTTTATAATCGAGTGAGAGAACTTAGTAAGATCAGATAATAATAAGAATCAAGTTTTCAGTTTGAGCTTAGTACTTAGTACATTTTGCTCAAATATTTGTGTACCTTAAGGAGAGTCGAGCATTGGACAACTACTAGCATCCAACACTTGTCTAGCAGTAGCAGCTATCAGGTGGGGGTCACGTACTGGTTATACATCGTCTTTAATTTCCGTACCATGTATGAGGTATGTATGAGAAATAGTTAGTTCACCATGAGGGAGGCCGTGGCGGTCCTTAATGATCCCCCGTGGTTCTGAGGGAGGCCTTAACGGGCCTTAATGATCCCCCAGAGTGTGCACATGATTGGCTTTTAAGCCTAGGGTCTTTATGACCACCAGATGCCCAGTTACAGTTTCAATTCAGATCAGTTCTTATATACTTAAAGTCATGATATTGTTATTAACGATGCTGTATAATTAAGTACTTGTCTTTGCGGAGCATAGTTGTTTTGCTCACGCCCCCATTACGTTTTTCAGGTGAGGGAACGACGTGTGGGGCGTGAGATTTCAGCGGTGGTCATGGTTGATATATCCCTATTATCATAGTCCGGTTCAGATGCTAATAACTCGACTCGACAAATACTGTCAAGGATATCGTTAGGTTGACATCTCCAAAGTCGACATGGCTTATCAGCCATCTGAGGATCTCCACCGGTCCGATGGCGATCTCAAGCCGACTTTAGGAAGTCGACTGAGCATAAGTCGATTTACGAGTTAGAAGACGAATAAGCATTCAGATTTGGATATACAAACGTTGCCTTAGGTCGACTCGACGAGGCTCCAAATCGACTTATAATACCTCCGACGACACACATGAATCTGTATGAGATAAGAAGGAATCTAAATGCTGACTCAAGAGTGGGCGGAATGCGAACCGACCAGGGCATTTTGGACACTTCATCTACGTCGGCCAGGGCATTTCAGGTACTTCAAGTAAGTGTTTCTGCTCTTATATAAAGGAGCTGAGGTAACTCCAAACCCTAACTTTTCATTCTCTACACATTTTCTAGCTGCTACTCCCACTGAGCAGAGCTCAGCTTCACCACTTTCACTGACTTGAGCGTCGGAGGCTCTTCACAGGAAACACTTCCAGTGTTGAGTTCTTGCAGGTGTTTGCAGCGGTTCAAGGACGATTTGGAGGCGATTCGAACAGATCGGAGCTCATTTCCACCGGTTCACTCCAAATCTAGGAGAAGACCCATCAAATTGGCGCCGTCTGTGGGGATTCCTTGAAGGAAGTAAGAGCATTGCACCTACTTCTGATCTATTTGACATGGCGGAGAAGGAGGGACTGTCGAGAAATATGAACGAGGACTTCAGGGCAGCGTGGACAGACAAACGGCCGCCGCCGATTCCTGGCCCTAGACCACCACTCCAGGTGCTCGGTTTCCCACCATCTGGAGGGCACGCGTCGTCGGGAGCGCGTATGGAGGAAGAAACACCCATCACACCGCCTGGGGTGAGGATTCCAGGACTGACACCAGGAGGATCTCGCCAAACAAAGGCCGCTGACACTGGAGTCGACAGGCACGAGTCGACCGAAACGACCTTAAGCTTGGGAAAGCAGCCTGTAATGTTGGAGCAAGGGGCAAGAACACCACCCCAGGTCGAGGAGCAAACAGTAACCCTGACGAGGAGCGAGATGCAGAGAATGATCACGGAGGCGGTGGCAGCTCAACTCAAACAGGTGTAGGTCGAGCAGCTTAGGATCGAACAATTTAGGGTCGAGCAGCCTAGGATCGAGCAACCTAGGGTCGAGCTACCGCACCATGATCGCGAGCAACAAGCCCAGTCCAACAAGAGGCAGATCAGGAGGGTGGAGGAGGAAGCATCCTCCATCAGGGCCGCCAACCCGCAAGCGAGAGACGAAACACTGGAGCAGTTGCTGGCCCAAGTTCGCGATTTGCAGGCCCGAGTCGAGGGAAAAAAAATTAGAGGATCAAGGGGACATCCGTTCTCGCAGCACATTCTGGATTTCGACCTACCGCAAGGTTTTTGCGATCTAAACATAAGTTATGATGGGTCGACCGATCCATCTCGTCATATGAGGAGTTTCGAGAATATGGCAATTCTACATCGTTATAATGACCCAGTGCAATGTCGAGCTTTCCTGACAACCTTGCGGGGATCTGCACAAGATTGGTTTCATCAACTACCAGCGGGAGCCATCAAGGACTTTGAGGGATTCAGTACGAGCTTTCTCAATCAATTTGCAAGTGTCACACCGCAAGAGAAATCGTATCTGACCTTGATGGGCATTCAACAGAAGGAAGGCGAGTCCTGCGAGACTATGTGGCGAGATACACGCGGGCATGCATCGAGGTGCCCAGGTCGTCGGAGGAGATAAAGGCGAGAGGTTTGACTCGAGGGTTGTTATCGGGCTTATGCAGGAATTCTTTGGCAAAGCGCCCGGGTAGAACGTTCGATGAAGTATTGGGAAGATGTGCGAAGTACATGAATGTAGAGAAAGCAGAGGCCGACTTCTTGCAAACGGTTAAAGCGAGTAAAGCTGACTCTCGGGATGAGAGGAAGGAGAAGAAAAGATCCTCGACTGGGGAAAGAAAGGGGTCCCCACGAGTAAAAAGTGAGGGGCGAGCTAGGGGTTGGAGGCCGACTCAATACACCCCTTTGTCGGCCCCTCAAGCGCGATATTTGGAGGTGATGGAAAGGAAAATTCATGACAATGTCGTCAGATGGCCCAAGACGAGGAAGGATGGACCAACGAGACCAAAAAGTAATCTATACTGCCGATTTCATAAGGATTATGGACACAATACTGACGACTGCAGACATCTTAAGGACGAGATCGAAAGGCTGATTAAAGCAGGACACTTGAAGGAATTCATATACAATGATCGGAGAAGTCGAGCAGGAGGAGAGAAAGGAGCAGGAGCCCTCGTAAGAGGGCGAGAATGCCTGAGAAGGAGGAGCTTCCTCAGAAAAGGGGAGTCATAAATATGATATTCGCTGGATCAACTGATGGAGATTCGAATCGAGTAAGGAAGGCGTATGCTCGAGGACGCCATGGAAAAGTCGAGGTACAACAAGTCGAAGAGAATGGTCCAGTAATGAACTTTGGGCCAGCAGACGTGAGAGAGGTCGAGAGACCTCACAATGATGCCTTAATGATAACGGCCCAAGTATCAGGATATGAAGTGCAGAGAGTGTTTGTCGACACTGGGAGTTTAATGAATGTGATATTCTATGATTGTCTCATGAGGATGGAGCTAGACATACAACTCACACCCCTCTATACCTTGTTGTTTGGTCTCAATGGTTCAGAGGTCGCGCCCCTAGGAGAGACTATGCTCGCTGTCGTCCTAGGGGAAGGCGACTTGCGAAAGGTAAAAATGGTGAGATTCGTGGTAGTCGATGTCGAGTCGACTTACAATGTGATCCTCGGAATGGTAGCGCTTAATGCATTTCAGGCTGTGGTGTCAACTTACCACATGAAGTTGAAATTCCCAGTAGGAGATCGAGTGTAGGAAGCTCGAGGCGACCAAAAGCTGTCGAGGACTTGTTATCAAATTGCTGTGAAAACCAACCAACGGGCCGAAGTTAAAGAAGGAAAGAAGCCAATGTCGAGCGAGGAGAGGCCAAGGAGTAGCGATCTTGAACCACACGGGGAGTTGATGGAAATACAAATTGGAGAAACGAAGGAACATACCACTAAGGTCGGGAAAGATCTGAAAGACGAGCTGCGAGACCAACTTATTGCATTGCTAAAGGAGTTTAGAGATATTTTCGCTTTTACCCCTGAGGAGCTGACGGGGATCGACCCCACCATTATGGAGCATAAACTCAACGTCAACCCCCTCAAAAAGCCAGTAAAATAGTGACTTAGACACCATGGTGGAGAAATCGACAAAGCCATTGAGGTCGAGGAGGATAAGTTGCTGCGGCGGAAAGAAATCCAATTCCCCGAGTGGATATCCAACACGGTGATGGTAAGAAAGGCACTAAACAAATGGCGCATGTGTACGATTTTTGTGACCTGAACTTGGCGTGCCCCAAAGATCATTATCCCTTGCCACGAATTGATCAGCTAGTCGAATCCATGGCTGTTTGCGAATTGCTAAGTATGATGGATGCATCGCAGGGATATCATCAGATTCCGTTGGCCCCTGAGGATCAGAGTAAGGTGAGTTTTGGGACGAGCAAACAGACGTATTGCTATGTCGTCATGCCCTTCGTATAGCAAAAGGTAGCACACAAATATGAGTAGGTCGCGAGCTCGGCTCGTCAAGCACCTACAATTAAGCCAAGATAATAAGGTCAATACTTATCTTGACCTTAGAAGAAAGTCACAATCATACTTGGTTGAACTTAATTCAACCAAGTCGTTTGTGAAGTTCTGTGGATATTGGAACACTCGAACTCGACACTTAGACTCTTTAAAATGAAGATAAAAATATCACATATAGACTCATCACATAAAACGAGGTTGACCGGGTAAAAAATACACATAAGGGTTCGAGAAAAACACAAGGAAAGGTTCGGGATGGACTCGGGCAGCTGGTTAGCCTGGACTGGGCATGGCTGGGTGCGGTCGGGGAACCACGGGGCGCTGTCGGGCTCATTAGGCGCGCGGGATGCGGTGCTGCGGGCGTGATGAAGATCGTGTGTTTCGCTCAACTCGTTTGCCTTGAACTAGGCTTTGCCACGGCTCAACTCTCGATGATAGGTATGGATGACTCGATTATTAGCCTTATCTTCTCACGATTTTGAGATAACTCGGGTCTTAGCCTCGCTAACTCGGTTGTATGATAAAACTCTCACGAATCTTAACCACACGACTTTTGGTAACACAAAACTCCTCGACCGGCTGGAACTTGAGTAATCGCCTTCCTTCTCGCTGGTTGAACGTCGTGCACCTACAAAGAACTCTCACACCGGAGGGGTTTTCCGGTGATGAGCCTCCGAAGCTTAAGTCAGTGTGTATTCAATCAATTCTCAAGAGTAAGTAGTAGAATGATCGTGTTGAAGAAGAAAGGCTCACCCCCTTTATATAGGGGTGAGATACCTGACCTAGGGCTGCCCGGATTTGATGAGCTGTCTGCCCTACCTGCCCGTCCGTACACACCAAACGCGTGTGTCAGAGGCGGCCGTCGCCACTATCGCCTGCACCAATCCTCTTTGGACGCGTGTCCTCCTGCACATGGGGTAGGCTGTCAGAGGTGGTTATCGCTATCCACCACTGCTTTCCCGACACGTGTCCCCCTGCACATGGGGTAAATATTCTCCTGGAATTCTGTCACAGGCTTCCTTCACGCGCCTACGACTAGGCCGAACAACGTGGTGTTAAGTCCTCGAAGTAATCGACCTGCTGAGGTCGAATAGATTGCTCGATCGCGTATCTGGTCGAAGGATAGTTTGGTCGACAGCATTGCTTGGTCGACTGATTAATTGCTCGATTTCTTTGGCTTCCGCATAATATGACCTCCTCGACCGGTCAACAGACCGGTTCAGCCTTGTGGGTATAATATCCCATATCATCTAGTCCCCCCCACTCTGGTCGAGTCTGAATGATTCGATCTAAGAGAGAATTAGCATTTATCGTCCTTATGGATGGTTCGGCGTTAGATATCGACCAGTTGGTAAGCTTCCCGCTCACTTTTTCGAATACTTCCCCATTAATCCCTAGCAATAAAGTCATCTGCTTTAAGTCCTTTATGTCGCATCCGTTTTCTGCCACGCGTCACGACTGTCAGATGTGTCAGGCGCTTTAATTATTGCGCCTCCTCGCCTAACGCGTCCGTTTCGAGCTCCGTGCAAATTAATACTCCCCATCGTTGGATTTACCTTTAATCTAACGGCCCTTATCTTTCCCCCCTTCAATCACCAAAGTATAAATTCCATACTTAGCGTATTTTTCCACTTTTTCCACCTTCTCAGTTTTCGAATTACTTTGTGCCCAGAATTCTCTTCTACAAAAACTCTTGTTTTCTCGACGGTTTCTCCTGCGCCCCTTCAAACTTTCATCAATTATCCGTCTGCGGTTATGAGTAAGTCTCTTTACACTTGAATTTATATTCTTTGTAGTTCTATTTTGTATGTTCTTGGATTTTCAAAATTGGGTGTTCTCGATCTGTTTGCCAAATTGCTCCAAATCGGCTTGCCTTGTGTTGAATTTGCGCTGGGGATACTCTTGTTTGTCTATTGAATGTTGAGGATTTTGTCTCCCCTTTGAAAATTTTTGAAATTTCCGCCCCTTTACTTTCATAATTCTCCTCCTGGTTTTGTGGCTGCTCTCCCGTAAAACCCTAATCTTTCTTCTCCTCTCTTTCTTCCTTGCAACAGCTTCTTTTTTATATTTGTTCTCTTTGTTTTTGTTTTGGTTTTCTTTTCAGACACTGAGACCTCCTCTGATTCAGTTGAAATACTACCTTCTGCGCTCGAAGCCGTCCCTCTCTCTATCCTTCGCCCCGGAGATACAGTTCCCACACGCGTTTTTACCGCCCGCGTCGCTTCTCCAAACTCCGGTGATAGTATGGACAGCGTTCCTCTCCGCCAACGTCGACCTCCCCTTGGTGCGTTAGACGAGCCAGAGGAATGCGAGGTCGATTCTTCGCAGACCACTGCTCCTCCCTCTTCAAGCTCTCCTCCCCGACGGTCCTCGACCAAAAAACTCTCCAAGCGCTCTTCTTCTACCTCCCTTTCTCACCCTTGGTTCAACCCTGATAAGATCGGCCAACCTCTTGGTTGGGCGTTCCTCAGATCTTCCCCCTCTGATAAATTCGACCATCCTCCTCGGGATTGTTACACTTTCTTTGAAATCCAGTTCAAACTTGGCCTGCGTTTTCCTTTAAACCCCGAAGTACTCCGCATTTGCGAGTGGTTCTCCCTTCCTTTGCATCAACTCCCTCCTAATGCCACTCGCTTCATAAACACCTTTATCATTCTCTGCCATATCCGTCTAGGTCGATTTGACCTAGACTTCTTCCATTACTGCTACGGCCCTTCCAAGCAGGGTCTAGGCCTCTACCTCAAGAGCCGCAACGGTGCTCACTTCATAAATGACATCCCCACCAATCTTCCCAAATGGATTGATAGATTCATCTATGTTCGACCTGATGTCGCTTTCCCTTGGCCTTCCGTTCCTTGGGTCAAGGATGTTTCGTGAGAGGCAGCCACGGCCCCTCCTTCAAACCCACTTTTCGACCAGCGAATTCATACTTGGAATTCCAAGTCCGTTGCGTCTGATACACTTCTCCAAGATGAGAACCTTCTCCATTTTTGAGGTCTTCTTTCCCATAAGACTCTATCCCCCCCACCGAGGAGATTCTCGACCTCGTTCGTATTGAAGACGATCCAGGTAATTTTTGATCCATTTGCTCGACTGTTTGAATGCACATTCCTGTTTCTGTCGAAATAAAACTGACATTTACCTTGATTTCCTTATCGCATTTGTGTAGAGGCTCCTAGTTTCAACATTCCCCCAAGGAAGACCCCTTTGAAAAAGAAACCGGGAGCTGTCGCTGGGTCGAGAGGCGACAAGGCCGATGGGTCGGCTAGCTCTGGTGGGCCTCGACCAGAGCCGTCACAGCCGCCACAGCAATCGCCACCGCGGCAAACTCCGCCGCCTCCTCCACCGCCGCCCAAGGAGACACAACCGCAACTCGAGAAGCAGCCTCCACAGCCGCAACAACAGCAACAACATCGTCCACTACAGTCTCAGCCGCCGAAGCAGCCGGGGCAAACTTCCCAAAACCCTCAGCAAAAATCCATCTCTTCTTCAACCACCAAGTCCTCGACCTCCTCCAAGGTCGATGATCTTCAGAAGGTTAGCGACCGTCAACACAGACCCGGCGACCGCCAAAAGACCACTGATCGTCAGCACCAGGTCGACGATCGCTCACAGAGAACTGACGACCGTCAAAAGATCGACAGCCGTCAGAAAATCGACCATCGGGCTCCCAATCCTCCCAAGTCCACGGACAAAACCCCCGAGCCTAACCCGTCATCCAAAGACAAGGCCAAAGACAAGGCCACGGAGAAGTCCTCTCTTGACAAGCAGCCTCTCAAGACTCCCTCTGGTGTTTCGACCAAGGCACTGGTCGAGTTCGGTAGTCAGGCTGATACCGAGCGCGAGACGGTGCTGGGTAAACGGCCTCGCACCGAGCAGGGTGCGGTCGTTTGGAAACGTGGGCGCGATAGCTATCTTCCTCCCGACCCCCTTGCTCCAAAGCCGACGTCCCTGCTGACTGCCTCCATGAACGAGGTGTCTGACCGCCTCGAGAGCACTCTTCTCGAGGACGATCGTAGAAAGCTTGGCCCCACACTGCCCGAATTCGGGGACCAATTTGTTCAGTGGCTTGCCCAGGTATTACTTTCCTCC
>CACSLK010034108.1:639575-672737 GCA_902706635.1 Striga hermonthica | reverse complement strand
ACGCGCATCAGCACAGGACAGCGCGACTGGCACCGTGCGGCCCGCTGTCGCGCGACATCGAACGCTGGCGTGCGTTACCGCATGCTGGTGCGCTTGGCTGGGCGTTAGTGTGCACAGGCGCACTACCAACGGCTACTCGCAGTGGGTACTGATCACACGCAGTACCTGCCGCGCATTACCTATATCACCCGCACACTGGCTGCGGTGCCGGGTGTCTGCTGGGCGTGGCTGCCGCTAGGTGCGGACAGCGTGGCCTACGGCTGACCCTTGCCGGCCGTTCGACACTAACTCCCGAGCATTCTGACGTCACTGACATAATTTAATATAACCTAATCCTGATCACTGAATTAACTTAAAAAAATATTACCTTTGCACGGTGACTGAATAGGTCGTGGCGATCGCACCGTGCGTCGCCGACGGCGATAGGCCGTCAACCGACCAACTAAACTTATCCCTCAGCAACTCAAGACCAATTCAACATGAAACATCATTTTAAAGTTATTGGGACATAAATCATACGGACAATCTTGACCATAACTGAAAATAACATGACATGACTTGGTGCCGCCCGTGGCCACGCGTGATGAGCGTGGTGACGGCTTTGAGCCATTTCACAAATAAAACAACATTTTTCTCGACCATCATCAAGTAACTGTACATAAAATGAGGTAAACTGATCATTTAAACATGAATGGTTCGTGAGTTGCCGGGTAAAACAAGAAGTTACTCGATCACGATTTAACTAGGCATAATCGAACCTATAGCCATGAACTCTTGAACATGATTCGAACATTACCACTTATAATGATCTTATTGCCATAAAATAAGTTGAGGATGGCTATACCTCCTTAAGTGCTCGACGAAATATACAAGATGGTCGTGGACTCCGTTGATCCTTGCGTGTCGTGCGGTGCTTACGGTGCGACGGAAGCTAACTGTCGTGCGATGAGTATGGACCTAAGGTAGTATGCTGATCTTGTTGCTGAGCTTAAGAGCTAATACGGTACGAAATATAGGCTGAAAGTTGGGAAAATAGTATTCCCAAACACTTTACTTATGAAAAACCGAAAGGAAAATATATGGTGAATACTTGCTTATGCTTAAGGATTTTCGGCCAATTGCCTTATTACTTGCTGCTGGACTTGAGGATTAATAAGTACAATATAAAGCTATGTATATGATAGAAAAAGATGGAAATTTTCGGTCCAAACTCATCCTTATATACTATGGCCGAATGGGATATGATGATGAAAGAATGATGTGGCCTTCTCTTAACCTTAACACTTGCCACCTTAAGAAATTGTTTATAGATGACTAATCACTCACTTTAGTTCATCTAATGCCACGTTTAAAGGTCTTAAAATGAATGAAAAGTTTGGGCCGAAGTCACTAAGTCCTTCCACTTAAGGTACGGTCATTAAAAGAACAATTGGAAATAATTCCATATAGCTCATGGCTTTTAATTGTTAATTATGATTAATTACCAATTAATCACAATTAAGTGCTTAATTATTCAATTAAGCGTAATACTTAATTAACAAAATTATTCCGAACGTAAATGATACGTCGAAAATAATTTTCGGTAATCTCGACTGAAATGACTGAAAATAATTAATTCCGATAATTAATATCGGAACTAAAAAAAACATAACTTATACTGATAAACTGACGGGATGTCGCTGACTGAATAATTAATTCCTGACCCATTAATTAATTAAACGAATCAGAATTAAATCTGGAAAACTTATTCGGTTACTAAAATAAGTAAACCGAATAACTTATCGACTAATAGTCGAACATAGGATATGACTGACTGATCAATCTGAACTTGAACATGAACATGATTATTTATTAATAAAGGCTAGCTTAAAACGGAAAGCTAGTATTTCCTTTATTAATAAAATACGGGGCGTTACAATCCACCCCCCTTAAAATATTTCCGTCCTCGGTAATAGTAAAACTGGAATGTACAAGCTTAACTTAAAGCTTATACTTACTGATTGCATGACTTGAGAATCCAGTAATTTAATACTGAATAAGAGACTTGATCTGAACTGAAGATACATCAATTCACAATTAAGTGAATTGTAGAATACTGCTGACTGAGAATGGACACTTTTCTGAAAGAAAGTGTTCCACTGATAAGACATGATCTCAAAACGAAACTCTGAAACATATTGGTCATCAACTCCTGGCTACTGGCGGATCTGCAATCGGAATGCTGGTGGTGAAGACTCCTGTCGTTGTTACACATGGAAGATTCCAGAGATTCACATATGCACAAATGAGGATAACTAGCTATATTGGTCATTACTTTCATGAATGTCTGCTCGACAACGCGGCACATCTTTCGCGGCACATTGTATTGCGGCACACCTGCTCCTCATCAAGTGAGTGCGGCACGCCTGCATACAGCACCTGGCGAACATTGCACCTGCGTCGTCGACGTAATCTGATCGTATCTATACCTCAAGCTAGTAACCTCAATGTACTTGTTAATACTAACTCTCTGTAATCTCCCAGTGTACTGTGATTCAAGCATGGCATCCTTGGGGTGGAAAACGTCGGCACGATCTGTTGCTATCGATTGGCCCTTCTTCGTCGCGGCGTATGTTGACCTGTGGTACCTGCAACTGTTTACTCCCTCCGAGGTTAACTTAACCTCAGGAAGAAGTCCATCATGAATGAATATCTCCCACAATTTCTCAGATTCTTCTGAATTTGAGAATCGAGGCGCGAACATACTGAAAATGATAGATAAGTCTTGTCTTGTTAGACAGACTATCCTTGATCTTAACATGACTGGCCTGAATATTCTCATGACTGAATAACCATAACTTGACTCTTACATGACTGAATCACCTTTGTCTGAATTCTGAAAACTATCCCGAGACAACTAAATAGTCGCTTCGGAATTGAAAACGTGATATTTACTGACTTACTTGACTTGATAAGGTACGACTTCAAGTTTCCAGGTAAATTTGGACTAATGGTCTGTATATCAGATCGCCACATTTAACCCGGCTGAACAACTATTATACGTCGACCTTACATCATGAACATAAACTGCAAATCATGAACATGAATTTATAACTTCGTACTGTATAGGGCTGCTCCAGTATCAACTGGTCCCGCAAGTACAAAGTAATTAGCTGATCTTGATCTTTGAAAATCATAACTTGAAATATCATGACTGATAAAATATCTGGCATGACTGACTTGAAAGGTTGTTATTACATGAAATCATACTGCTCCGGGTTCAGCTTCAAGCCTCCATGGTATACCCGGCTGAATGGCTATTATTTCAAGACTCCATGGTAACCCAGACTATTGACTCTTATACACTAGAAACCGTTACCTTAACAATGACTTGAGAATTATAATAACTTTTAACATGAAAATTTTTGCCTTGAACATGATTTACTGATCTGACTTAGGAAATTTGAGTCTATTCCTCGAATTGAATCAAGGAATTTCTCCCTGAAGTCTGCCAATTGATTTAGCAAAATGGCAGTTTTCGATAAAAATATCTGAGAAACATGATTATTAAGATTTGTTTAGCACAAGTGCTTACAAATCTCCTGACAAGTTGCTAAATCTAGAATTGAATCTAGAGTTTTCGAACTTAATCCTTTATAAAGGTTCTGAATCCACTCGTCCGCAATACGGGGATCTCCCTGCTCGGAAAATTTCTCAGCATGATAGTCGCGAAACTGTGCGACTACTGTGACCTGAGTAAGAACTGATCGGTTCCCTATGGGGCGGCATCTGATCATTGAGAAAATTCTATATTATTGAACACATGATAATATTCTGACTGATTACTAAGGCACACAAATCTCTTGACGAGTTGCCAAAACTGACTGATAAATACTGACATGAATCTTGAGGAACTCTAGAGTCATATCAGACGATACTAAATTCTAGAGTCATGAATATACTGAATTCAAGAGTCATATCTGAACTCTAAAGTATGAATCTGATTCGAGCATCTTAACTAAGTCCTGATTCATAATTTCTGAGCATAGACAAAGTAATATGTTTATAACTGAAAACATAAATCAGCACTTACCTGTAGTCGGCGGGGCGTGAGCGTGACGGTTCAGGTTTTTCTGAAAAATTACTGACTGAAAACTTTTCAGGGACGCAGAAACGTGCTCTGATACCATTTGTAACACCCCGCCTTATCGTAAAATCAGAGTGTGAAAATTTCGCAAAGTTATTTAATCTTTTACTTTGCGAAAACTGATTTGGGGTGCTACCTTAAAAACATGACTTAATTTGGGAAACCGTTATCATAATTTTTAATAAAATCATACTGTTACTGAAAGCATAATGTTTTCCAAAAGTCCGGTCAAAATATAAGTTCATCAAAAACCATCCTCAGCGGAAACGTAAATCATCATAATATATAGACAGTCAAAACAAAAAAGTCCTAAAGCTTTCTTCATCTCACGCTCCTTGCCCAACATCCTGACCTGAAAAACATGATAACAATGGGAAATGAGCACTATGGCACTGTGCTCCGTGGAAACTCATACTAATGTAAACATTGAAAATAATAACAACATCATGATCTTGGCATATACATAACCTCAACATGAAACCGGTAATAACATGAACATGAATCTGAAATCGTCACGCAATGTGACCCTGACCGTTACCTCATCTGCCGGCAAAAACTAATGCCGGACACCATGTGCACACTCTAGTCAGCAGACTTGGGCCACTAGAACCCAGAATGGACCGGCGACCATTCCGAGTGGATACTGAACTGAAATACAGACCTCAAACATGGTACCGTAATTATTATCAATGTAATACTTAGTTTGAGTCCCCACCTGAACTGCTGAAACTGAACGGTAGTGCTGATGACTGATCAAACTGAAAATAATATAAACAATTACTAATGACTATGCTCAGACTGTTAACTTAACTGATTAATTTCGTTAAGATGCTCTATTGAACCTGACATGATATTTAGACTTAACCGGAATAACCAGAACTGAACTGACATGAACTGATCGGACATGAATTTACTGAACTGAAATAATCCCAGATATTTAACTGAAAATACCATCATAAACCGGACTGAAATCATAACATAAGGACCGAACCGATTTAAACATGGGACTGAACCGGTCCAGCCGGTTTGAACCGGTCTGGACCAGACTGCCGGTCGACTGAACCGGCAATCGGCGTCGGCTCGGCCAGCAGCCTGCCGCGTGCTGCGCGCAGCGCGCACGGGCGCTGCTGGCTTGCTGCAGTTGCTGGACAGTCGTCCCAGGCACGACTGGCGTGCTGGGTACATGCGGCGTGCCGCTGGACGCGCATCGGCACAGGACAGCGCGACTGGAACCATGCGGCCCGCTGTCGCGCGACATCGCGCGGTGGCGTGCGTTACCGCATGCTGGTGCGCTTGGCTGGGCGTTGGTGTGCACAGGCGCACTGCCAACGGCTACTCGCAGCGGGTACTGATCACACGCAGTACCTGCCGCGCATTACCTGTATCACCCGCACACTGGCTGCGGTGCCGGGTGACTGCTGGGCGTGGCTGCCGCTAGGTGCGGACAGCGTGGCCTACGGCCGACCCTTGCCGGCCGTTCGACACTAACTTCCGAGCATTCTGACTTCACTGACATAATTTAATATAACCTAATCCTGATCACTGAATTAACTTAAAAAAAATATTACCTTTGCACGGTGACTGAATAGGTCGTGGCGATCGCGCCATGCGTCGCCGACGGCGATAGGCCGTCACCCGACCGACTCAACTTATCCCTCGGCAACTCAAGACCAATTCAACATGAAACATCATTTTAAAGTTATTGGGACATAAATCATACGGACAATCTTGACCCTAACTGAAAATAACATGACATGACTTGGTGCCGCCCGTGGCCACGCGCAATGAGTGCTGGTGACGGCTTTGAGACATTTCACAAATAAAACAACATTTTTCCTCGACCATCATCAAGTAACTGTACATAAAATGAGGTAAACTAATCATTTAAACATGAATGGTTCGTGAGTTGCCGGGTAAAACAAGAAGTTACTCGATCACGATTTAACTAGGCATAATCGAACCTATAGCCATGAACTCTTGAACATGATTCGAACATTACCACTTATAATTATCTTATTGCCATAAAATAAGTTGAGGATGGCTATACCTCCTTAAGTGCTCGACGGAATATACAAGCTGGTCGTGGACTCCGTTGATCCTTGCGTGCCGTGCGGTGCTTACGGTGCGACGGAAGCTAACTGTCGTGCGATGAGTATGGACCTAAGGTAGTATGCTGATCTTGTTGTTGAGCTTAAGAGCTAATACGGTACGAAATATAGGCTGAAAGTTGGGAAAATAGTATTCCCAAACACTTTACTTATGAAAAACTGAAAGGAAAATATGTGGTGAATACTTGCTTATGCTTAAGGATTTTCGGCCAATTGCTTTATTACTTGCTTCTGGACTTGAGGATTAATAAGTAAAATATAAGGCTATGTATATGATAGAAAAAGATGGAAATTTTTGGTCCAAACTCATCCTTATATACTATGGCCGAATGGGATATGATGATGAAGGAATGATGTGGCCTTCTCTTAACCTTAACACTTGCCACCTTAAGAAATAGTTTATAGATGACTAATCACTCACTTTAGTTCATCTAATGCCACGTTTAAAGGTCTTAAAATGAATTAAAAGTTTGGGCCAAAGTCACTAAGTCCTTCCACTTAAGGTACGGTCATTAAAAGAACAATTGGAAATAATTCCATATAGCTCACGACTTTTAATTGTTAATTATGATTAATTAACAATTAATCACAATTAATTGCTTAATTATTCAATTAAGCGTAATACTTAATTACCAAAATTATTTCGAACGTAAACGATACGTCGAAAATAATTTTTGGTAATCTCGACTGAAATGACTGAAAATAATTAATTCCGATAATTAATATTGGAACTAAAAAACCATAACTTATACTGATAAACTGACGGGATGTCGCTGACTGAATAATTAATTCCTGACTCATTAATTAATTAAACTCAAAATTAAATCTGGAATGTATATTAAACTATTCCAATTCCATATACATAATTTGATTAATTTCTTTTTCAGTTTCTGGAAAACTTATTCGGTTACTAAAATAAGTAAACCGAATAACTTATCGACTAATAGTCAAACATAGGATATGACTGACTGATCAATCTGAACTTGAACATGAACATGATTATTTATTAATAAAGGCTAGCTTAAAACGGAAAGCTAGTATTTCCTTTATTAATAAAATACGGGGCGTTACAACCCAGCCCGAGGGCGTGAGTAATCGACCAACCTGCCCACCCCAAGGGATGTTCTAAACAAGCAACCACCCAGCCCGAGTGCCTTTGTCATGGTGGGTTTTGGTCTTCACACTTGCCCTCTCGCGAGGAATGTTCCAAACAAGAGGTCACCCAGCTTGGGGGCGTGAGTAATCGACCAACCTGCCCACCCCAAGGGATGTTCTAAACAAGCAACTTCAACATTAAACCACACCATATATATCCTGTCATCCAAATCATACCAACATTCCAGTCATTAGAAAATGTGCAATAAAGCAAGTAATATATAAGGGGGGAGTTACTCGGCGAGTAGGCATCATAACTGAATTTCATTAACTTCTTTGAGCAAACTTTGCGATTTACATCCTTGTTCAAATTCTCCAGCTCTCTTTGAAATAACAAAAATTTTACACATAATATTTTTTCAAATTAGCTATGTTCCATGACCTGGCAAGTGATCGGCCTTCAGCGTCCTTCAGCGAGTACGCTCCTCTTGCGTGCACTCGCTCGACCAGGTATGATCCCTCCCAGTTTGGCTCTAGCTTCCCCACATGTTTGAGCACATCGACACGTTTCCAAACCAGGTCACCTACTTGAAGTCTGCGAACTTTCCCTTTTTTGTCATGAGAAGTTCGCATCCTTTGCTTGTATGCTTCCACTCTGATCGCTGCTCTTTCGCGCAGCTCCTCAATAGTGTCTAAAGCCGCCATCATCAACTCTTCGTTTTGCCTCGGGTCATATGTGCTTGATCTTTGTGATGATAACTCGACCTCAACTGGCAGCAGTGCTTCCACCCTATAAACTAGACTGAAGGGAGTTTCTCCTGATGTCGACCTCGGGGTTGTGCGATACGTCCAAAGTACTGAGGTTAAATCATCGACCCACGCCGCCGAGGCCTTTTCCAGCCTTGTCTTCAGCCCATTTAGTATAATTCGGTTGGTTACCTCGACCTGGCCATTAGCTTGCGGATGAACGACCGAGGCAAATTGTTGCTCGATTTTATATCCTCACACCATGCTCGAACCTGCTTGCCATTGAATTGAGTACCATTGTCGGATATCAACACTTTAGGGATGCCAAATCTGCAGCAAATATTATTGTATAAAAATTTGATGACCTTCTCCTCCGTGATCTTTGCCAAGGGCTCGGCCTTCACCCATTTCGTGAAGTAATCCACCGCCACGATCAAGAACTTCCTCTGCCCCGTTCTTTGTGGCATCGGCTCCACCAGTTTGATTCCCCATTGGGCAAAGGGTATAGGGACACTCATCATTGTCATCGCATCTGCCGGTTGGTGGATAAGTGGGCCATGCTTTTGGAATTGTAAGCATTTCTTCACCATCACCTTCGTATCCTCCTTCATCGTTGCCCAGAAGTATCCTGCCCTCAGAATTTTCGCAACTAAGGCTCCCAACTTGCTATGATACTGCAGCACCCCTCGTGCACTTCTCTCAATACATATCGACCTTTCTCCCTAGTCACACAACGTAAATGCGGTCCAGCATACGACCGTTTGTAAAGGATGCCTCCGTTCTCAAAAAATCTCCTCACCGCCTTTATCGCCCCCACTTTCAGCTCTTCTAAGATCGGGGCCCTCCAATCCTCCACTTCCTCGATCTCCGCCACTTCTGCCCTTGACCACACTTATCTCTAGATGCAATAGAGTAACACTTCTGCTCTTACAATCCACAAAACTTTGAGCAATTTTCGATAACAACTCTGCTCGACCATTTTCTCCTCGAGGGATCTGTATCAGCTCGAACGAATCAAACTCCTCTTTCAACTTCCTCATCCCATTGACATATTTTTCCATCCGGTCCTCCTTGACTTCAAATCCTTCTTGAAACTGCCCCACTACAAGCTGAGAATCAGAATGTACTCGCACCTTTCGGGCTCCTCCCGCCATGGCCAACTGTAGCCATTTGATCACTGCCTCATACTCAGCCTCATTATTGGATATCTTGAATCCCACTTTGGCTATGAACTCTAACTAATCGCCCTTAGGGGAAACAAGCACAATTCCCAATCCAGCCCCACTTCTTGCCACAAATCTATCCACAAACAACTGCCATACTTCTCCTCGACCTTAATGCCTTCCTGAATAAAATCGGCCAACACTTGCGCCTTTATAGCTCTTCTCGGTTCATACAACAACGAGTATTCACTCAACTCGACTGCTCATTTTACTAATTGACCAGAAACTGATGGTGGGCCAAGCGTTTCTCCCAACGGCATGTTTGTTCGCACCTTCACCATATAATTCAAAAATAAGGCCTCAGCTTTCGAGCAGTTACAACCACAGCTAGAGCACACTTCTCGATCTCCGAGTACCTCATCTCCGCTCCCTGCATTACCTACTCACGTAATAGATGGGAAACTATGCTATCCCTTCCTCCCGCTGTAATACCGAACTCACAGGCCTCTCCGCGATAAAAATGTACAGCACCAAATCCTCACCTTGTAATGGTTTGGCCAACAGGGGAAGATTGGCTAACACTCCTCGTAACTCCTCAAATGCCCTTTGCGGCTCCTCCATCCACTGGAACTTCGCACTCTTCTTTAGTGTTTTAAATAATGGGCCACTTTTTTCTGCCACCTTTGATATAAAACGACTTAGCCCTGCGATTCGACCGGCCAAGATTTGTACCTACTTAACATTCGCTGGCGACTGCATCTCCATCACCGCCTGCACTTTCTCCAGGTTCACCTCAATACCTCTCTTGGTCACCAAGTAACCCAAGAATTTCCCCGACTTCACTCCGAACGAACACTTGGCTGGATTCAGTTTCATGCTGTACCTCCTCAAAGTCAAGAACGTTTCCCTCAAGTCCTGCACGTGATCCATCTTCTCCTTACTCTTCACCAACATATCATCCACGTATAGTTCCATATTTCTCCCCAGTTGTTCTTTAAAAATTTTATCGACCAACCTTTGATACGTGGCTCCTGCATTTTTAAGGCCGAACGCATCACCACGTAACAATAGATCCCCCGACTCGTTACGGAACTCACCCGTTTTCTATCTTCTTTCGCCAAGGGAATTTGGTGGTACCCTTGGGAGGCATCCATCAAGCTCAACAATTCACACCCAGCCGTTGAGTCGACCAGCTGGTCGATTCTAGAGGGTACAGATCCTTCGGGCATGCTTTGTTCAGATCGCGAAAGTCGATGCACATTCTCCACTTTCCCTTCGCCTTTGACACCATCACTGTATTTGATAGCCATTCAAGGAACTGTATCTCCTTGATATGCCCCGCTCCCAACAGCTTCTCGATCTCTTGCTCGATAATTTTATCCATCTCCGCTCCATGATGTCTCCTCTTTTGCTTCACCGGCCTCACGCTGAGGTCGATGTTCAACCGGTGTTCGATCACCTCTGCACTTATTCTTGTCAACTCCTCCGTTGTATACGCGAAGATATCCGCGAACTCCCTGACCAGACAGATCAACGTCGACCTAATGGGCTCCTCCAGGTCCTTCTCAATTCTGAACTTCCTCTTCTCACACCCCTCGATCATCTGAATTTCCCCGACCTCCTCTCCTGGCTGGATATCCACCTTCTCTTTTCCCTTCTCCAACCTCTGCCTATCTTCTTTCGATCTCGACCCTCCTGGTCGACTGACCTCCTTCCCTTTCGGTGCAGCCTGCCTGTTCGCCAGCTGTTTGTTGTTGCTCACTGTGGTCTGGTAACAGATCCTCGAGGTAAGTTGATCCCCAGCGATCTCACCAACGTTTTCGCCCACAGGATACTTGATCATCATGTGGTACGTGGACATGACCGCCTGGAATGCATTGAAGCTCGTTCTTCCCATTATGATGTTGTAAGATGATTCGGCTCCTACGACCACAAACCTCACCATGCGGACTTTTCTCATCCCTCCTGACCCCAACACAACGGGCAGACTAATCTCTCCCATCGGCATAACTTCTCCCCTGTTAAAGCCGTAAAGCGTCGTGGCCACTAGCTTCAACTTCATATTCAGCTCCTTGTTAATCTGCAAAAAACAGTCATAAAACATTACATCCACCGAGCTCCCCGTATCAATAAACACCCTCTTCACATCGAATCCCGCCACTTCCGCCGTAATCACCAAGGCGTCGTTATGTGGTAACACCACTCCTTCAACATCTTCTGCCTTAAAGCTTATCACTGGCATGCGCCGTAATCCCCACCTACTCTCTCTTTCTCTTCACAGCTCGAGCATGCTCCTTCCTGGCGTTATTTGAGTCGCCGTCCGTCGGCCCTCCTGAAATCATATAAATTATCCCTCTCTTCATAGGAGCTTCGTCTCCGTGTCCTCCCTTATCTCCATCTCTCCTCGATTTCTTCCTTCGACCATCTCTATCATCTCCCTCCTCATCTCTATCACTCCCTTCCTCTGAATCCTCCTGGCATCTCCTCCTCCCTTTCCCCTTTGCCCTATCATGATACACAAACTCTATCAAGTGCCCCGCTCGAATAAGCCTCTCGATCTCATCCTTCAAATCCCTATAGTTCTCCGTGGTATGGCCATAATCTCGGTGAAAACGGTAGTAGATATCTGACCTGGCTCGAATCGGGCCCGTGAACCTCGTATTCGGCCACGTCACATCCTCGCTCGACATCTTCTGCTCCATAGCCTCGAGCACTTCTGTCAAATCTTTTCTCAAGGGTGTAAAATTATGGTACCTCTGCCTTTCGAACGACAAGGGCCTCCCCTGCCACCTGTCATCCCTTCTCGTCTACTTTGAATCTCGACCTTCTTTCCTGGGCGATGTTCTTTTTGACCCACTACTTTTGGGCTAACTTCTCCTCGGCGACCTTTCCCTTGGTGGGCTTTTCTCCTTCTTCGGTTCTGGTCTAGCCGCCCCTTCCAACTTTGCAAACTCCATTTCCATCTCCTCCAGATTAATGTATTTTTTGCATCGCTTTAAAACATCCTCATATGATCGAGCGGGGGTTTATTGCCAGGGAGGTTCGGTAAGGCCCCGCTCGAAGGCTCCTTATCAATCCTCTTGCTTTCACCTCATCCGACGCTAAGTGCACCTCCAAACATGTCTGATTATATCGAGCGACATACTTCCTCAACGATTCCTTCTCTCCCTGCCTCATTGCCATCAGAGTCAGATATGTTTTCTCCTGTGCCACCGCGCTCGAGTATTGATTGGTAAGCTTACTGGCAAAATCCTCAAAATCCGTGATCGACCCAGGGGTTAACTGATGAAACCAGTCAAGTGATCCTCCGCGCAGGGTCGATGGGAATGCCCTGCAACACACAGAATCAGAATATCCATGTAACACAACCATGTTCTCAAAGGTCCTCACGTGGCTCGATGTGTTAGATGACCCGTCATACACCAAATTAGTCTCCTTGAACTTGTTCGGCAAGGGAGCAGCGAGAATCTCCCTCGAGAATGGATGTTCTCGAGCTCTCCTCTCCGGCCTCCCTTCAACCTTGTCCTGCAACTGGTGCAACTGCTCCGCCATCCTCTCCATCGCACGATCTCTTCCACCTCCTCCATCTTCGTAACTCAACACATCCTCGTCCTGGTCTCCTACTGTCGTGGTCGGCGCGGTGGTGGCGTGAGATGTGTGGCTCGTGACTTGCTGCACCGCCTGCGCCGCCGCGGCTGCCGCTATCCTTTGCATCTCCTCCCTGGTCATCGTCACCATCTGTTGACCAGAAGCTTTTGCGACGGCTTGCTGTGGTGCTCCTCCTTGCACCATCGCTCCTCCTGGTTGCGCCACCACTGGATTTTGTGGCAGCGGCGATGGCATTGCCGCCGCAGCTGCTGCACAGGCTTCTTGGGCACGGCTGGAGATGGCGTCTCCTCCGGGAATTACCGTCGTCGCTCCCACACCTTGAAAGACGAGTGTAGGAGTGACCGGTATCTGTGAAGGGCCAGAGAAACCCAGAGGAGGACCTTGTCCAATCGACCTGGTCGTCGTCCAAGTGTCGTCGAACGTCGACTAAAAGTTGGTTCTGGGAATTTCGTCCGCCATAGCTGAGCTTCAAACACAACCTTTCGAACAAAATGTATCCATAGACGGCGCCAATAATGCAAGTGTGGGCGTCCTGGTCCGGTTTGGGGTAGATCAATTCCTTTCCTTGCTGATAGAATGTCGCAAACCTGCAAATAACTCTCACACCGAGGGTTGTGTCTGGTGAAGAGCCTCCGATGCTTAAGTTAGTATGTGTATGAGTATACTGAAGTGAATAATAGAAAAATCGTATTGAAGAAGAAAGGCTCACCCCCTTTATATAGGGATGAGATACCTGACCTAGGGCTGCCCAGATTTGGTGATCTGTCTGCCCTAACTACCCGTCCATACACACAATACGCGTGTGTCAGAGGTAACCATCGCCATTATCGTCTGCACCAATACTCTTTGGACGCGTGTCCTCTAGCACATGGGGTAGGCTGTTATAGGTGGTTGTTGCTGTCAACCAATGTGCTCTCGACACGTGTCCTCCTATACATGGGATGAATATTCTTCTGAAATTCCGTTAGAAGCTCTTTCACGCGCCTGTGACTAGGCCGATCTATGAGGTGTTCAGTCTGCGAAGTGGTCGACCGATCGAGGTCGACTGAACTGCTCGACCGTTCATCTGGTCGAAGGATAGGTTGGTCGACTGTTTAGCTGGTCGACTGGTTAACTGCTCGATTTCCTCGACTTCCCCCGGTATGACCTCTTTGACCGGTCAGCAGACCGGTTTAACCTTGTGGGTATAATATTCTATATCAAGTATTATTATAATTCTTATTATTTGTCTAAAATGTTGTTTATAAATAAATTAAATAATGCATGTATTATGTATATATATATATATCTACTCGGTTCTATTTTAATTATCGTGCGATCAACCGAGTCTCGTCTATCATTATTAATGGACCGAGAATAGGCCCATGAGCCTCGAAACCAAAACTGCGCCCCGCATCCTAAGACCGGCCCGAGCGCCAAGCCCGAAACCTTCCCAAACCACATGTGTAGCTGCCCCTCCACTTGGTTCATTTGAGGGAATTTTATGAATATTTTTTTTCTCCAAATTTGCTTTTGAAATGTAAATGTTCCAAGGCTCATTATGGTAAGCCTGTTTGCTCAAATACTTGTACTCCACTATACGTCCAATTGCACATAATGGACCAATTTATACCTCTAATTATGGTATTAAAAACTCCCATTAATCCTCTTTTTTTTTTTCCTTTTTCCCCTCATCAAACCATCTTTATTCTCATTTTACTCTTCACTCTCGTGAAGTACCAGCAGCTATAGCAGCTATATTCAGAGCACGATAAACTCTCCCAAACACTCTTATTTTCTTATCAAGCAAACATCTATCTAAACACCTCATCCCCACGAGCAGCGCAGTCACCGAGTGTAATACCCCGTTTGATTATGAATTATTTGAGATTAATTATTTTGCATTATTATTATTTTTATTATTATTTGTGCTAAATGCCTAAGTGTTATTAAATGTCTAAATGCATATTAATATTATTAAATAAATATTTTGTGTATTATATGCATATTGTATTAGCCGATTCTATTTTAATTATCGACGCGTTGAACCGAGCCTCGGAAATTTGTTAACATTGAACCAAACCAAAAGCTCGAAGCTCGAGCCGCACCCGCACGATGTCCAACCCAAATTTACTTGTAGTAACCGGCCTATGTGCCATTGATAATCCAAGTGGCTTTAGTAGATTATTAATATTATTTGCCTTTTGAAATTCAAGTTGTAGAGTTTGAATACTGAGACATTGATCAGGTTTTCTCCACCCCATTTACACGTCCCTCATCCAATTTATTGTGCAATTGGGATCCTTGATGGGTGAAATTATGTCCCTCACATTCACTTAGGCATATATCTCTTATTTTTCCTTTCCATCCACATGTTTCTACTTCTCTCTTCCAAGGAAAAATCTGAAATGCTCTCTGCCTCTCATATCTCTCTCGTAATCCTCAAGAAGCTGGAGCAAGAAACTCTGGAAAATCGCCATCTTCGCCGAACGAGCCAAACAGACGATTTCCCAGCCTGTAGGATTTAATTGAGCCGTGACCGCACCGTTCGTCGTCCTTCTCCTTGGTGTTTGGTAATTTTTATTAAACACCTATTTTATTATGTCTTTATATGTCCAATTGCCGAATTTATGATTTTAATGATTTACCTGTTGATATATGTGTAAGTATTGATATTATATGTTTTGTAGAAATTTAGATCTTAGGGCTTAAAATATGAAACCCTTAGCATCTAAATGTATCTCGTGAATAATTCTTGAACTATGGAACATCTTGTTGTCCTGAACACAATGGCTTTGGCCTTGTGTAAATCGGACTTGTATTTTTTAGAGATATGCATTTTTAAAAATTATGTGTCTGCTGAATCTTGCAAAATGCATGATAATTCGCTCTATGATCAAAAAATTCTGAAATTTTTAATATGTTGTTCCTTTGATGTATATTGGATTCGTATTAAAATTTCATAACTGTTGGAGTTGATTTGATAGGGTAAATAATTAGATGTTCATTTTGGCAAATGTTCGATAAATCATATAAAATAGAATTTATATTATAAATACATTAAACTTGGTTATTTATCTTAGTTTATGTGATATTTGATACAGTCAAAATTTCAAAAATTTTTGAATTCGTTTTGTTGAGGTTTCGTAAAAATCGCCTTTTCGGCTGAAACTTGTTTCAATTTTCATAAATCATATGTTTATGGTTAAAGTCTGGAATTTTTATTTTTTTTTTAAATGTAATTTTTGAGCATAGTTCTTCTGGCATGTTGTTTTGTGATGAATATATGTTATATGTTTAAATTTTAGAGTCAAACTCTCGATTGAATAATGAGATAACCGAGAAGTAGCCTAAGTGGTGCCAGGCCTGCCGGCAGTGCCCTGCCCCGCGCGAGCCAAGTTCGTAAACCAATTTTCGGACATGTTCCCGAGCCTTTTGATCTTAGTTGACCTTTGACTGGATGTTTGACTTGGTCAACTATTATATGACTATTAATATGTTATTCCCCTACTTGGTCCCGAGTCAAGTCAAAGTTCCATATATCCACTAGAATTTTCCACGAGCCACTTAGTCGACGAGTTTTTACTAAGTTTGTGTGAATTGATAGTAATCGAGAGTCTATCTTGATTTTGTGTAGATGTTTTTGAGGTGTTGACCTCATCACTTACTCGAGACTCCCTTTGTGTTTGTCACTGTCTCCATGTGGATTTTGAAAAATTGGCTATGCTGTAAATGTTATTACTGTTATTATTGTTTACTTGTGGTATGATCAAAGTATGCATGCGGAACATGTAGCCTTCTATGTGAGCTATACCGGCCGTCGAACGTTTATCCCCGTAGCTATAGAACGTACCTGATGGGTAGTCTCCTTTATTATTGTTGGCAGTCAGGGCGTGAGCCTTGGCTGGTGATCCCCTGTAAGGCCAAGGGTCTTCGGGGTGGATTTACTCCTACTGGCTGGGAACTCGATGTAAGGCCGAGGGCCATTTGATATATAGCCGGCAGTAGTCTATTGATATTCTACTGGCTAGGCACTCGATGTGAGGCCAAGGGCCATTCGATATATAGCCGGGAGTAGTCTAATTGATATAGGTGTGCACATGAGAGTGATTATTGATTATTGGTGGGATATGGGATAGATTATTGGTTCGTATACATGCTGAGACCGTACCTTATTGATTTATGATTACTGTTTTAATATTGTGAATAACGTTTACTGCATAGTGGTGAGCACTATTGTTTCCTCTTGTGCTCATCCCCACCTGCTCTTCATGGATGCAGGTTAGTTTGCGTGGGCACGGCGAAGGGATGCGAGTGGTGGTCATAGTAATTATTATTGCTTCCGCTTGATGAACTTATTACTGTTGTTAATGTATTCGATTAATGTGCATCAGATTATTGTTAGGGAGTGAACTCCTTGTATATTGGAAATTTGAAGAACCCGTTTGGGGTTGCAATTATGATATTGCTGAAAATGGTTTTGAAAATGAGTACCGCCTCAAGTGTTTTGAAATAAATTTTGAAAAATTTATTCTGAAATTTGGCAAATAAAAGTGGGGCGTTACAGTTTGGTATCATAGTCAGTCTGCGTTTCTGTAGACCAGTTTAAGTATGAAAATTTGATTATGTGAGTATATGCTTGACCTTATGTTATGACCACTCGCTCTCGCCGTGTCGCGCTAGCTCGAGGTATGAGTTTTGCTGTTTTATTTATTTTATTTGGGGCTTAGGACTGTCCACCTTGTTATGTTTCGAATTCTAGTGTTTATTGGGTAACTTTAGTCGCATTTGGGGTCAGTTATGAACCCCAGAAATTTCTCTCTAAGTTTCGAGTTAGCACTTTGCGCGAGCTATCTCGTTAAATAGTTGAGATTTGCGTATATGCACCATAGCTTTTCTGATTACCAACGTCAGGATGCCTTATTGAGATTAGACAACCGAGAAGTTCCGAATGTGCGTAATCGACTCGTATGTCGTGCCGGAGATGGTTTTCTCTGATCAGGAGTCTTTGATGATTGCGAAGAAGGTGTGTACCTTAAAATATTATAAAGCATCTTTTAAGGAGGGTAGTTGAGCCTGGAGCATGTGTATTGTGAAGCATATAGCCGCTTATATTCTCAAACTTACTCTTCGTTGTAAACTTTGGCAAGTTTTTGTTATTTAATCTCTTTTTGGCCTTTGGGAGAATTTTCTATCACTTCCTTAGACTTTTGAAAAACGTTTGAAAACCATGCCTTTGTTCTTGTTCGCTTGAGTTTCAAGATCAAGTTTACGACATGAGGTACCAATTAAAACAAGTGTTTCCAGCTTTCTGCTTTTCTTTCAATTGTGTTTGGATATTCCATTCATCTGAACCAAAGTATCTTTATCGTTATCGATGACAAGTTGAAACATTTCTAAGACGCAACAATCATCTGATGCACCTTGGAGATGCCTGGAGGATCTGCACAGAAGGCCACCAGATGAGCAAGGTGAGTTGCAACCAACTTGAACACCGGAAAAGCCGCTGACCTAGTACCATTCTCGATAGGAGAGTCGCATTCGTTTCCTTTGAGGATTTTTGCTTGTCTTCAGCGTTGAGTCTTTTGCGTGTTAGTGTGCGTTTTTGTAAAAATGAAGCAGACTTGGAACTCGGTTTTAAACCCTGCTATTTTTGAGACATTGAAACTTTGGAATTCGTGTAAGACCAAAAAGTTTGTTTGGAATAAACCCCATTTGTACACATTTTGGTGGAAAATTCTTCTCTTGCTATTGCTTTAGCCTATGTGAAATCCCAATTCAGAAAAATTTTCATGTTGGAAAAACCATGGATTAAATTTCTTATTGAAACCTTGAACCGAAAATCGACCCTGACTGGGTGTGGCCACGAAGTGGTGGTCAAGCGTGTATTCCCGTGTTGATAGACGAGAGGCTTGTGCACGGCCAATCGTTGACTCACACGCAAGCTGCAGCTACCATCACCAGACACACGGAACTCCCAGGACAGTGTGATCGGCCAAACCTTGACCTTGCGGCTAGTTTCCAAATAAGTGCACGTGAGCGTCCTGGCGCCCCGCATATGCAGCGCCTGCAAGCGTGTCACCTCTCGGAGGACAGTGCATTAAAGATTCAAACGTCCATTTTATTTTTATTTTGCGACAATTTGACCACCGAGAGTTCCAAGTTCAACCATACCGCGTTTGCATCCTTGTTCGATTGTGTTGATAAGGAAGCGTGACTGATAGGTTTTCTATGCCTATGTAAGGATTCCTCGAGTTGGAGATAGGGGACTCATGTTGTTAGCAACCGGAGCCATGAGGGCCTACGTTTGTAACGTAGAATCGTATGTTGTGAGTACGAGTATAGCGAAGCTATATTGCGTGCAAGGTTGCACATTTACCGTGACAATTGCTTCGGCAAGAAGTCACGAGTGTGTCGAGATTGTGGGTAAGTTTTTGGCGTGACCTGGGCACCATGCTGAAACTCAACTCAACGTATCGACCACAATTGGTTGACCGATGATCTTACGGTTGAGGCACTATGAGACCTTTTGAGCTCGTGAGTGCATATTGTGTTGTGTTTTGCAATTTCACCCCATGAGTGGGCCGTTTTGTGTTTTTGTGTATCGAACGAGTATTTGGATGCTACCATTCGAGTTCCCCTTTAGTATGATTAGAGGTATGGTATACCTTGGTCTAGGGGTACTGAGGATCTGCTGTCGTGTGCGGTTAATCCTTTAAGATCCTTACTCGAGTCGCGGACTTGGATTATCGGCTAGCTTTACCACTGAATTTGTCAGGGGTGCATGACCCGAACTACGTGGGTGACTTCGGTGAACTGCGGGTCGAGTGAGACCTTACCTATGAGAAGGTACCCGTTGCCATTTTGGACCAGGGTGTCTATCGGCTGAGAAACCGGGCAGTGAGCCTGGGGAAGGTGCTGTGGGGCTGACATGACGAGTCCGAGACGACTTGGGAAAAGGAGGCCGAGCTTAGAAGGCGTTATCCGAACTCTGAGTTCTGAATCTCCTTTGTATTTATTGCTTTCTAGATTTTTTTTTTCTATTTTTGAATTCTGAGGATGGAATTCTTTATAAGGTGGATAGACTGTAATACCCCGTTTGATTATGAATTATTTGAGATTAATTATCTTGCATTATTATTATTTTTATTATTATTTGTGCTAAATGCCTAAATGTTATTAAATGTCTAAATGCATATTATTATTATTATTAAATAAATATTGTGTGTATTATATGCATATTGTATTAGCCGGTTCTATTTTAATTATCGGCGCGTTGAACCGAGCCTCAGAAATTTGTTAACATTGAACCAAACCAAGAGCTCGAAGCCCGAGCCGCGCCCGCACGATATCCAACCCAAATTTACTTGTAGTAATCGGCCTATGTGCCATTTATGATCCAAGTGGCCTTAGTAGATTATCAATATTATTTGTCTTTTGAAATTCAAGTTGTAGTGTTTGAATATTGAGACTTTGACCAGGTTTTCTCCATCCCATTTACACGTCCCTCATCCAATTTATTGTGCAATTAGGAGCCTTGATGGGTGAAATTATGTCCCTCTCATTCACTTAGGCATATCTCTCTTATTTTTCCTTTCCTTTCACATGTTTCTACTTCTCTCTTCCAAGGAAGAATTTGAAACGCTCTCTCCCTCTCATACCTCTCTCGTAATCCTCAAGAAGCCGGATCAAGAAACTCTGAAAAATCACCATCTTCGCCGAACAAGCCAAGCGGACGATTTCCCCGCCTGTAGGATTAAATTGAGTTGTGACTGCACCGTTCGTCATTCTTCTCCTTGGTGTTTGGTAATTTTTATTAGACACCTATTTTATTATGTCTTTATATGTCCAACTACTGAATTTATGATTTTAATGATTTACCTGTTGATATATGTGTAAGTATTGATATTATATGTTTTGTAGAAATTTAGAACTTAGGGCTTAAAATATGAAACCCTTAGCATCTAAATGTATCTCGTGAATAATTCTTGGACAATGGAACATCTTGTTGTCCTGAACACAATGGCTTTGGCCTTGTGTAAATCGGACTTGTATTTTTAGAGATATGCGTTTTTGAAAATTATGTGTCTGCTGAATCTTGTAAAATGCATGATAATTCTCTCTGTGGTCCAAAAATTCTGAAATTTTTAATATGTTGTTCATGTGATGTATATTGAACTCGTGTTAAAATTTCATAATTGTTGGAGTTGATTTGGTTGGGTAAATAATTAGATGTTCATTTTGGCAGAATGTTCGATAAATTATATAAAATCGAATTTATATTATAAATACATGAAACTTGGTTATTTATCTTAATTTATGTGATCTTTGATACAGTAAAAATTTCAAAAATTTTTGAATTCGTTTTGTTGAGGTTTTGTAAAAATCGCCTTTTCGGCTGAAACTTGTTTCAATTTTCATAAATCATATGTTTATGGTTTATGTCTGGAATTTTTATTTTGTTTAAATGTAATTTTTTAGCATAGTTCTTCTGGCATGTAGTTTCTGTGATGAATATATGTTATGTGTTTAAATTTTGGAGTCAAACTCTTGGTTGAATAATGAGATAACCGAGAAGTAGCCTAAGTGGTGCCACCTGCCCCGCGCGAGCCAAGTCCGTAAACCAATTTTCGGCCTTGTTACCGAGCCTTTTGATCTTAGTTGACTTTCGACTGGATGTTTGACTTGGTCAACTATTTTTTTACTCTTAATTTGTTATTCCCCTACTTGGTCCCGAGTCAAGTCAATGTTCCATATATCCACTAGAATTTTCCACAAGCCACTTAGTCGACGAGTTTTGACTAAGTTTGTGTGAATTGATAGTAATCGAGAGTCTATCTTGATTTCGTGTAGGTGTTTTTGAGGTGTTGAACTCATCACTTACTCGAGCCTCGCTTTGTGTTTGTCGCTGTCTCCATGTGGGTTTTGAAAAATTGGCTATGCTGTAAATGTTATTACTATTAGGGTAAAATACTTTTTCCCATCTGAACTATCACGGTTTTGGCACATCGCCATATAAACTAGTTTTTTTTTACAAACCACCATATGAACTATACGGGTTTGTCAATATGCCCCCTAGACCGGATATAAAAGTGGTTTAGGGGGCACATTGACAAACCTGTGATAGTTCATATGGTGGTTTGTAAAAGTATTTAGAGGGCACATATGGTGACCAAACAGCTTTTTCAGTCAAAACCACTTTTATATCTGGTTTAGGGGGCACATTGACAAACTTGTATAGTTTATATGGTGGTTTGTAACAATAAATAGTTTGTATGGTGATGCGCTAAAACCGTGAAAGTTCGGATGGGAAAAAGTATTTTACCCTTACTATTATTATTGTTTACTTGTGGTATGATCAAAGTATGCATGCGGAACATGTAGCCTTCGATGTGAGCTGTACCGGCCGTCGAAAAGTTATCCCCGTAGCTGTAGAACGTACCCGATGGTAGTCTCCTTTATTATTGTTGGCAGTCAGGCCTGGCTGGTGATCCCTGTGTAAGGCCAAGGGCCATCGGGGTGGATTTACTTCTACTGGCTGGGCACTCGATGTTAGGCCGAGGACCATTCGATATATAGCCGGCAGTAGTCTATTGATATTCTACTGGCTAGGCACTCGATGTGAGGCCAAGGGCCATTCGATATATAGCCGGCAGTAGTCTATTGATATAGGTGTACATATGAGAGTGATTATTGATTATTGATGGGAGATAAGATAGATTATTGCTTCGTATACATGCTGAGACCGTACCTTATTGATTTATGATTACTGTTTCAATATTGTGAATAACGTTTACTGCATAGTGGTGAGCACTGTTGTTTCATCTTGTGCTCATCCCCACCTGCTCTTCATGGATGCAGGTTAGTTTGCGCGGGCACGGCGAAGGGATGCGAGTGGTGGTCTAGTAATTATTATTGCTTCCGCTTGATGAACTTATTACTGTTATTAATGTATTTGATTAATGAGCACTAGATTATTGTTAAGGAGTGAACTCCTTGTATATTGGAAATTTGAAGACCCGTTTGGGTGTTGTAATTATGATATTGCTGAAAATGGTTTTGAAAATGAGTACCGCCTCAAGTGTTTTGAAATAAATTTTGAAAATTTTATTCTGAAATTTGGCAAATAAAAGTGGGGCGTTACACCGAGCGAGCCAAACGTGAGTTGCCGAGCCCACCAGTGCATACGTTCCGTCCCAGGTTTTACCCCTCGTGTAATCCCGTCCCGAAAACAGTACTCGGGCTGATCCTCTTTAAATATTTCGAGTATATTATGTAATGATATGTGTGATATGAGTTGAGACTTAATGAGATTTGCTTGATAGGGTTATATATTAATTAATTTATCGTGAGTTATGTTCGAATTATGTGTTATCATGTGAAATTGTGTTAAATCATGTTAGGGCTGACCTCCCTATATTTTATGTGCGCATATTTGAGATTTATGTTGTGATTATATGCGACCTGTTGATGCTAGGGTCATGAGTATATGATTTGGGTTGAAATTTAATTAAAAAACTCCATGTTATAGCCTCTGTTTGTGCTCAGTGTTTCGTAACCAAGAGGCTGTTTTTTGGACAAGTGTTTATCATGAGAATTGTAGTATTTTGAGTTAGGGTTCAGTAGAAATTGGAATTTCAAAATTATGAGTTGATTTAAATTTATTATGAATTTTTTAAGTTGTACCTGCTTGCAGTTTTTGTAATTTCGGGCAGATTTGTAAATCAAGATGTTCGGCTGATTTTGATAATCCTAATGTGGCTATGTGATAATGTGATCAGCATGAAACTTGTAGTACATGTTATATGCTTTTATTAGGAGTTAAAACCATGCAATTTGGAGTTTTGGTTGATTTTATATGATTTTTCCAAAAGTTGAGGTTGTGCCCATAATTTTTAAAACAGTGGTTGTGTATATGCTCAGAATGTATGCTCTGAAAAGAGGCCTTTAACGTGATAATTTGTAAAATTGCCCTTCATGAAACTTTTAGCTTTCCTTGTGTAGTTTCTGTATGTTTTGATTTTGCATGATTTGAAGTTTTATTACTTGAGTTATTGTTATTTTAAAGAAGTGTTGTAACTTGGTAAATAATTATGTTGGCAGATTTCTTGACCTAAGCGTTTTATGCTTAAACTCGGCTGTAATGCTATTTTTGGACTATGCGATCAACATGAAAGTTGTGGATATATGTGTTAGATGCTCATTGGCTTTGAAATCACCTGAATAGCATATATATATAGCTCATGTGATCTTGGAAATACCAAGACCATGCGAATTGTTCCTTTCCATTTCTAGACTGCAACTATGTTTTTGTGTCGTTGTTGAACTATGTGGCTAAGTTACATCGTATGAGTGTTGTTAAGAGTTGGGTGTTGGATATTCTTTTATAGGACTACTTTGTATAATCTAGGTGTTTGACGAGCTGTGTTCTCGGCCTACCTTTTTCTCTCAAATTTCTGTGATTTCTTTCTCCGAATACCAGGTGGGTTTTATTTGAAAAATTTGCTATGTCTTAAATGTTATTACTGTTTAAATTGTGGTATGATAAAGGTATGCATGTGAATCATGTAGCCTTCGGTGTGAGCTACACCGGCCACCGAACGGTTTTCCCCGTAGCTATAGAACGTACGCTTTGGGTAGTCTCCCTTGAGAGCCGTAAGACCAGGGCATAGGTCCCTCGGCTGGTGTTCTCCGTGTGTAAGGCCAAGGGCCATCGGGGTGGTTTTACTCCTTCTAGCTAGGCACTCGATGTGAGTCCAATGGCCATTCGATATATAGCCGGCAGTAGTCTATTGATATAGGTGTGTACATGAGTCTTATTATTGATTGTTGATGGGAGATCGGGATAGAATAATTGCTTCGTTTACATGCTGCGACCATACATATCTTATGATTATCGATTATTGCTTTATCGTATAATTAACATTTATCACATAGTGGTGAACACTACTGTTTCCTTTTGTGCTCATCCCCACCTGCTCTTCATGGATGCAAGTTAGCATTGCGGGCACGGCAGAGGGAAGCGAGTGGTGGTCATAATAATTATTATCGCTTCCGCCTATGGAATTGTCTTATGATATTATTACATTTTGGAACAATGGATATTGAATTATTGTTAAGGAGATGCTCCTTAAATCCTTTTGAGGACTTATGATTGTTTAATTGAGGAATGATGATTGATGATTGAGAATCGCAAATATTGTTGATTATTGATAATCGCTTTTGACAATGAGTAACGTCTCAAGAGTTTTTAAAAATGAATTCGAAAAATTTATCATGGTTTTTGGCAAATAAAAGTGAGGCGTTACATTTTGGTATCAGAGCCAGTCTGCATTTCTGTAGACTGGTCTAAGTATGAAAAAATTGATTATGTGATTTGACCTTAAGTTATGACCACTCGCTCTCGTCGTGCCGCGCCAGCCCAGGTATGCGTACTTAATTCATTTTTAGATGATTGTGCAATAATTGATTATTGATATGAAATCAGGGCTTAGGAATTTATCCTCCTGCTTTTAAACATTCTTGAACTCTAGATGAGTGTGAACTTAGTTGTTTGAACTTGAAATCTAGCGGTATAGAGTTAAGTTCCAACTTGAGAATTGGTTGTTTGGAAATTCGATATAATGTTATCGAGTTAAATCCTACTTGTAGTAGTGCTTTTGCTATAAGACTTGGTGTCCTCAAGTGAGGACAATTCACAATGCCATCTCGAAAGAAGAAGGCTTAAATGAAGGGAGCAGACGACTGGAGGAGTCCCAATCATTTGGGTATCCGGGAGTCTGTAACCGTTGTCGATAGGACCATTAGATGCAAGATTAGAATCCAGTCAAAGGCTGTGATGACCTATTCTTTTGCGAAAATCCTCTTCAGTATATTAAGCTGTGGGCGATATCCTAGCAGCAGCAGGACTACCAGGAACAACTTGAACCGAGGAAGGAGGCGGTGAATCGTGGACTCATGGATGCGAGGCAACTTTGTTCCATTTTAAATTGTGCTTGAAGCTTCTTTCATTAGCCAATTTTCGTGTTTTGATAATTTCGCTTGATCTTCCCCTTCCTGGCGTTGAACTTAAGATGGAGTGATTTGACGCATGTCAAGGAGTGTTTCTTACCACCTTAAAAGATGATGCTGAAATCTTTTAAGGAGGATAGATGAGTCTGGTTCAAGCAAACCGTGAGGTGCAGAACCTTCTTAGTTTTAAATTCTGTTCATCGCGGTCTTTAGAAACCTCGTCCTTTTTCTTCTTTCGGAGTTTTGGGGGAGCTGAAGTGACGACTGACGCTGATAGTCAGAAAAATTGAGGTGAACTAGTTATTGAATCTCTCGGTAGGAGCTACTGATTTGGGATTATTCGCGACTGAATAACCGTGTTAGAATCTCTTTGAGAATTTTATCTATCTCAATCATTGATGTCTTCGCCTGTTAGAGTGTGTCGTTTTGAGGAGCTGGTGGACTTGGAGCTCAAACATGCCCCTTGCCATCTTTGAGACCTTTGAAACCTTTGAAATGGTGAAACTACTGAAATTATATTGGACCCAAAATTCTCGTTAAATTGTAAAACCATTTCCTTGTGGTGATCTGAGATTGTAACCTCATTGTGAAACCTTGAACCGAACACCGGCCCTGGCTGGTGTAGCAACGCGAAGTGGTGGCCGAGCACGCACGACCGTGCTGAGAGACGGGAGGCTTGCGCGCGGCCGACCGTTGACTTGCATGCAAACTACAACTGCCATCACCGTATGCACGAACTCCCCAGGCCAGTGTATACGGCCAACCTTCGATGTTTTTCCTAAACTGTTGAAACCATTCCATTCTGGAATACTGGGTTATCCTTTAGAAACCCGTTCTTCTGAACCTTCAACCGAGAGCTCCAAGTCTCACTAAATGTGTGTAAATCCTTAATCGATGATTTTGGATTGAGGAGTGTAGTCAATGAGTCCCTATGCTTTATTTGAGAGTTTCTCGAGTGGGCAAATTGGGAATGTCGTATTGCTATTGGTCAATCCTTATGTTTGCACATAAGGGCTGCGTTCGACTCGTGGAGTCAATATCGTGTGGGTATGAGCATCTGGGGTATGTTGTATACCGTGTCATAGTCTCTGATGGAGACAGTGGGTCCATGATAAAATCGTGAGCAAGTTATCAGTATGACTCGAATACGAGAATAAAACTTGGCGTCACGTGTCCACTTTGTTGGTGAGATAGTCGGAGTACGCTGGCTATATACTGAACGACCTGTTGAGGTCTTTTGTGTTGTTAGGTACGAAGTAAATTGTTGATACTCATGGGTATAGGTCAAGCCAGTCTGAGTCTCTTGCAAGAGGATGTGCACCTGAGCTCGGGCAGGATTGATCACCCTCCCATGCAATAAGGCAAACATATGAGCATAGGGCGAGTCGAATTGAGTCTTGTACTTGAGTGTATGCTTTTCGAGTATGTCGTTTTACTTTAGATGCGTGTTCTTTCGTATTTTCTGAGGCGAAAATATTTTAAGGAGGATAGATTTTAACGCCCCGTTCGATTTATAGAATTTTTCAGAATATTCTATTTATCGAATATTATTTATAAGGTTATATTTATTTTATTAGTCGTGTTGTCGACTTAAATAAAAAGTTGATTGCAATTAATGTTATTATTAGTATTATTATAGTTTTTATTAATTGTGTAAAATTTTATTTATAAATAAATTAAATAATACGTGTAGAATGTATGTATATATATATATATACTAGATTGGACCCGGCTGTGCACGCACAGCTGGCCCTAGTCCAGTCTATAATTATATCTAGTATTTGTAAAATTTTTAAAACACACTTACCCACATTTTATGGAGCAACCAAAATGCCACATTTTTTTGTTTGTTTAAAATATTTTTCACAAATATGTCCTACCTATTTTCTTCCTAGGGCCGACACGTGTTCTTTTTTCTTGACATTTGGAGAAGTGATTTTTTTCACAAAGAAAATAGGAAGGACATATTTGTCCAAAAAGGACACGTGTCGGCCCTAGTTCAGTTTATAATTATATTTAGTATTTTTAAAATTTTTAAAACAAACTTATCCACATTTTATGGAGCAACCAAAATGCCACTATTTATTTTCAATTAAATTTTCCACACATTTTTTACAACATAATATTTATATTCGAGATGAACCACAAGTAGCATCGACATGACACACCTCACTCCGGTAATCCTTTTGTTGAGTGGCTTCTTGTGCAACTGCAAAATTTCGTTCATGAAAGAAGTCATAAGGCCAATTCAGTGTTTACACACGGACAACAGAATTAAACTCAACAAAAAATGTATGAACACAACAAAAGAAGATATGTATCATTCATTGTTCGAACTTCTCCGTGAACAGGTTAACCGTGGTGCCGTTTTTAGAAAAAAAAATACAGACTGAAAGGCTATAACCTGTCAACAGCCCATATAACTCTATAGAAAAGCAAAAACAAATCACCCAATTCATTTGGCATTTTCCATTAAATTATACAACCACCAGCTTAAATTTTTTTCTACATAGGTTGATGACTGGGTCAGTTGCATATTTAGAGTTTTTGTAAGTGCTATTCAGATAAGAGAAATCCTAACCCCAACAATCGACACAAAATTACATCAAAACAAGTTGCCCAAACAAGCCACAATAAAACAATGACCACCACTGATCAGCAAACCAAAGCAAAAACCTAATAAGGTCACCCTACAACGACTGATAATCGACTTACAGAACTCGAGAAAGTAGTATTTGTCAAGAGGTCGTCGATTGTGTACAAGTTTTTTGCAAGGGCTTTGAACCCCGAATATGTAAACAACTTGTTAGCTATCTCTTAAAAAGGTTTCAGTAAATTTCGATAAGCTCGTTTATTTTGACCATTCAATTCAATAATGTCTTCACTGGCATCTGAAAATTCTGCCTAACAACAAGCTCGCTCTTATTGAGACAACGAAAAGAAACAATATGTATTTTCTTAAACTTGAATTAAAAAAAATATATATATACCTATGTGCCAGACCAAACGTAAGTTCTTCACCTTCCCATACTTGTTCATAGCCTAATAAACCACCAGCAAAAAGAAACCATACATCGGATATGCCATAACATCACATTACTATTTCAAGTACACACACAGAGACAAACGCAACTCAGACATTTTACACGCACAAACAAAGCGTACGCATACATCGCGAAGAGTGTCCTCGGTGGTGAGATGAGAGAGGCTTACTATTTTAAAAATGAACAAATCTTTATATATATAATAAAATGCAGACAACAATTGTACACCACAGGACTGTTTCTTTCCATATCCAATAGTTTAATTTTGTCACAATGTCGACTACAAACACTACCAAAATCACTAAAACCCATAAAATAATGTCCGAATGGTACATTCTCATCGCCTTTCTCGACCTGTGAGTTGCCGCCAACTTCAAGATCTGGACGCCACGCGTAGCGCTGTCATGTTAATCTATCGTGGGGCTGCCATGGATCTGAGTTATTGGAGTCTACCGCACGAAGTTTCGGTCAGCCTTCCTTCAGTCGCAATCTCAGCCCACGACTTCGGGTATTTTGGAATTCAGCAAGGCCCTCGATTGACCCTTTTCGTCCCCGTTGAGGTTCATAAGTGCAGTTGCGCCGCCCTTCGCCACCAACCATCAGCTATCCCTCAGGCGTGCAGCATTATAAGAAAGAGAACAATCACGTATGCATCAACATAAAAAATGGTACTGCATATAACAATCCGTAGGCAGTTTATTAGCGAGGTTTGCGTATGTTGTAGAAGAAATGAAATGGGTTTACATATCTACCTCAAGCTTAAATGACTTGTTACCAACTGGCACACACAAAAGCTTAACATCAACATTAAGATCAATGTTCTAAAGTTGGATATGATTTTATAACACTTAATAGATTATTGCTATAGTTGCATTATAACAAACATTAATTTTAACTTTGAATGGCCTCATCTCATTGGATATGATTTTAAACATGCAAATAGATTCTTCGATAATAGCTTTCAGCAAAGTGCTGCCCAAAATAAAGTCTGACGGAAGTAGATTATACTGGAAATCAAAACATGAACCTCTAATGTATTTGAAACAATGTAACTTGTGGGATCAATTATCAGAGTTGTATAAGTATGTTCTGGAATCAAAAAATCCAAAAAAAAGTAAATATTTTAAAAGATGAATACATATGAAATTGAAAAGGCATACATAGGTAATTGGGATTAATCTACCAATTTGATGAGCTCCTTTCTGACATATTTATGGTAATCTTACTCCTAAAATAGCTGGTCCAAAAGGGCTCTAAACTCTGCAAAGCAACCGATCACAGATAACTAATAAAACCATCATAATAATTTTGAGCTAACTAATTAAAACCAACGTGGCAGTCATCATCTCCCTCATTTCAGCCTAAACTAATTAGTACTCTTCGAGATGTAAATTTTCAATTATAAAAGGGAAATAAAAAAAGACGTGTCCCAGAGCTAGAGTATATCGTTAACATTGTGGTTGGGGCCTCTTTGTTATAGAAATCTTTCTCAATAAAAAACTGAAATGAAGCTTCATATATCCTTGGAAGAAATACCTATAGAGATAGATCTAAAACTTGAAATTGTATTTCACCAACTGGTCAATCTAACTACTCTAGCTTCCATCTAATCACAAATTTAGGGTAGTGATATTGGAAGTCATTACATATAAAAAAAGTATGCATAAATATTACACCAAATATTGAGTCAAATCCCCAAATCACAGGTATTTAAGAAGCAATAAACACCACATGATAAGTTCAACATGAATCTGGTTCATGTTTTGATATTAACACCTTAAAAATATAGTTCGAACGCAATAATAGCTGCCTCTAGAAAAAGCCGCCTGACCATAGGCCTATATCACCCTTGCATACACCTTGGAATTGGGAAAAAAACCATTCTTTCATTCATATGAAGCAAAAACTTCTTTATATCCTCAAGAGGCCCGCCCTTTCTGCAGGCGTGAGCCAACCATATATCATACAACGTGACCTCCTTCTTAGAATACCACCTAATGCGTTACAATAAAGAACCTGTTGACTTTGTTGTCGCACTCAACCTCGCTAACTTCAAAAAGTGTTTTTTTTTTTTTCTGAGTAGGTGGTTCCACTGATATCACCCATCAGACCTCTTTTGATCATGTGAGACAAAATTCCAAATAGTTAAACACTCAACAAAAAGTATCACTTAAATGCTTAAATAAATTGATGATTTACATAGGAATGAAAAGAACAACAAATATAGAATATTAAAACATGTAAATTGCTATATACGTACCTGAAGGGAAATGTATGCTCAGGGTGCATCTGGTCCCTATACGTCCTGTTCGCCGGTTGTAGACTCTAGGGGAAAAAATCTAACAATATTTCTCTAAAAATCACACAACCTACAATTCGTGAACAAAAAATGTAAGAATTAACTTATATTTTTTGTTTGAGCTTAGATTCTGACATAACACAAAGGACTATGAGTGTTAGCGTACTGGACAAATTATCCCGAGGCAATTTTCTGCAAAACCTTATTCAAAGCAGAAGCTAAGACTGGTGGCTCGTAACTTTGCAAGAGCACAATAGACACATGAAAATGTCCAAAATATCTTAAGCTTCAGTATGCTAGGAATCCATAGACAAATGCAATTACGCTTTTCCAACAGTATGCAATAAATAAATAACATGTAAGAATATCTAAGCTAACGAAATCATCAAGCCACACGTCGTGCAGCACATCGAAGAATTGAAATATCTTTGGTTACATAAACATCAACGACAATACGAAATACTCTTTTCCAAAATCAAATCTGATAAAATGATGATGTTAATGTTCATTATTGATAAAGAATATGGTTAAATTTTTATTACCACTCATAGCATTTTGAAATTCCAGCTGGTGCTCCGGTTGATGCCGCCTGATACGGCCACTGATATATTGATACGATTTACCTTCTAATTTTATTTTTTAGCTTTTTTCAGGTCACCCCTGAGAGCCCCACAGATGTTGATCGTCCTCCTCCTGGACAAATGAAATCATAACAAATGACTATGGGAGTAAGATAATAAAGGGTCTGGCAATTAAACCATTTACCCAAGCAAGTTCAATAGATTGTTATACTGCAATTATGTGATCAACATATACCATTAACGCACTATAAACTATATAAACAAAGCTAAAGAAATTCTTGCAGCGCAGAATAGTCAGAACTCGCTACTCGGTGTCCATCTATAACACAATTAAAAAATCTGAAAATATGATATACTGTAGTTAACAATTAGTAAGTGGAACACAAAAAATTTTGTTGATTTAAATGAAGTTTGAGCTTATCTTTACCTTGGAGGTAGACCAATTATAATATGCAAACGCAAACATCGTCAACACACCCTAATCACCAAACAGCTACACGACCCTCATCATGGTTCAAACGTCGTGCAGCACATCGAAGAATTGAAATATCTTTGGTTACATAAACATCAACGACAATACGAAATACTCTTTTCCAAAATCAAATCTGATAAAATGATGATGTTAATGTTCATTATTGATAGAGAATATGGGTAAATTTTTATTACCACTCATAGCATTTTGAAATTCCAGCTGGTGCTCCTGTTGATGCCGCCTGATACGGCCACTGATATCTTGATACGATTTACCTTCTAATTTTTTTTTTTTTAGCTTTTTTCAGGTCACCCCTGAGAGCCCCACAGATGTTGATCGTCCTCCTCCTGGACAAATGAAATCATAACAAATGACTATGGGAGTAAGATAATAAAGGGCCTGGCAATTAAACCATTTACCCAAGCAAGTTCAGTAGATTGTTATACTGCAATAATGTGATCAACATATACCACTAACGCACTATAAACTATATAAACAAAGCTAAAGAAATTCTTGCAGCGCAGAATAGTCAGAACTCGCTACTCGGTGTCCATCTATAACACAATCAAAAAATTTGAAAATACGATATACTGTAGTTAACAAATAGTAAGTGGAACACAAAAATTTTGTTGATTTAAATGAAGTTTGAGCTTATCTTTACCTTGGAGGTAGACCAATTATCATATGAAAATGCAAATATTGTATACACTTTCTAATCACCACACAGCTACACGACCCTCATCATGGTTCAAACACCTGCCTCATAACCCGACCGATAGGCAACCTCTTCATCTGGGACCACCTCATTTTCCTTTCAATGATAATCGCAACGTGCCTCGGCATCGGCTTTCCCTAGGGCTTCGGTGGCGGATCATTCAAATCTGGCTCGGCACTGTCAGTCAGCAACTTCTCGCCAAGCAACACTTGA
>CACSLK010034108.1:542863-566273 GCA_902706635.1 Striga hermonthica | reverse complement strand
AGCCCGTTGCTGTCCGTGAGACGCACGCCCGTGCACAGCGCCCGACGCGCACGACGCCCGCGACCAGCCCGCTGCTCCCGACGACCGAGACCAAGCCACCGTCCGTTCGTGATCCGTTTGACGTGTGAATTAGAATCAACTAAAGACCAAACCTATCCGCCCATTAGGTTGTGGTGTTCAGACGAACTTCATCAACGGTACTCTACATCGTCTCAGAGTCGGCAAAAATTTTAAAAGGTAAACGTCCATGTCCTAACTATAGATTCCGCTGCGTTAGGATTTATTTCGATAAAGTTACAATACTGTGCATGTTGTTTGACGTTCCTAACAGAACCCAACATATAGGAAGTGCATCAATTGCCTGAATCTGCATCCTGGCAAACTCCTGAATCAACTGACTCTGTTGAGTGACAACGTAAGTCAAGTCACCCTTCACCTTACGGCTTAGGGCATTAGCAACAGCATTCGCCTTTCTCGGATGGCATTGGATCGTACAATCATAATCCTTGACAAGCTTTAACCAACGGCGCTGTCTCATATTGAGCTCTTTCTGAGTAAAGATATACTATAAGCTCTTATGATCGGTAAAAATTTCGCATCGACCGCCGTATAGGTATTGTCGCCAAATCTTGAGGGCATGAACAACTGCAGCTAATTCCAAGTTGTGCGTCAGGTAGTTCTGTTCATGTGGTTTAAGCTGGCGTGAAGCATAAGCAACGACCTGGCCATCTTGCATAAGTACACATCCTAAACCCTGCCTCTAAGCATCACTATAGATGGTGAAACTCTGAGAAGGATCTGGAATAGTCAACACCGGTGCCGTCGTAACCCTCCTTTTCAGCTCCTGAAAACTCGACTCACAACGGTCTGTCCACTCAAACTTCACAGACTTCCTCGTCAGCTGGGACAAAGGGAGGGCAATCTTCGAAAACCGCTCAATAAATCTGCGATAATAACCTGCAAGGCCGAGGAAACTACGAACCTCGGACGGATTCTTCGGTGCTGACCAATTCTGAACTGCAACAATCTTGGAAGGATCAACTTCAATACCTGCTTAAGTAATAATGTGGCCAAGAAAGGCCACTCGCTGAAGCCAAAACTCGCACTTGGAGAACTTTGCATATAACTTCTCACGTCTAAGGTTCGAAAGAACGGCCCTCAGGTGCTCCTCGTGCTCCTTCTGGCTCTTGGAATAAATAAGATTATCGTCGATGAAAACAATAACGAACTGGTCGAGAAATGGATGAAATACACGGTTCATCAAGTCCATGAATACTGCCGGGGCATTACTGAGGCCAAACGGCATAACCACAAACTCGAAGTGACCGTATCCCGTACGAAATGTTGTCTTGGGTATGTCTGACTCCTTGATTTTCAGCTGATGGTAGCCTGAATGCAAATCAATCTTGGAAAACACGCAGGCACCCCTCAACTGATCAAATAAATCATCGATCCTGGGAAGCGGATATTTATTCTTGATCGTCAACCGGTTAAGATCTCGGAAATCGATACACATACGCATGGATCAATCCTTCTTCTTGACAAAGAGAACGGGTGCTCCCCAAGGGGAAACGCTCAGTCGTATAAAACCGAGATTCAGCAACTCTTGAATTTAGGTCTTTAATTCTTGCAATTCTTTAGGCGCCATTCTGTACGGTGCCTTCGAAACGGGTCCGACTCCAAGGATAAGATCAATAGAAAATTCCACCTGTCGGCTAGGTGGAACTCCAGGAAGCTGTTCTGGAAACCTGTCCACAAACTCACGAACGATAGGAATGTCATGAGGTGAACGTGCCCTTGGCTCATCTCCAACGAGGCTCACAAGATAACCCTAACAATCACTCCGTCGAAGAATCTTTTTGGCTTTCGCCATAGAAATAACGTGAGGCAGAGTACGAGTCCTGGAGCCGTAATAAGTAATCTCATCATCTCCCGGAAGATAAAGAGTAATCTCCCAGTCGTGACATCGGATATCTGCATGAAAACGTGTTAGCCAATCCATATCGAGTATGAGGTCAAAATCCCTCATCTTGATAACATAAGCATCAGTAATCAGAATACGGCCGCCGATGGAAAAGCTAAGATCGGTGGCTCTAGTGTCAGTCACTATCTTTCGTCCCGAGGCTATACTCACCTCGAGAGGATCGACAGCGGTAGTGGAACAAAACCCAATAACTTCGAGACATCGACGCGATATAAAGGAATGGGTCGCTCCGGTATCAAATAAGGCATAGACTGGCACATCATTAAGAATAATCATCCCAGACATGGTACCTGGGTGCTGGTCGGCCTCCCTCTGGTCAACTGCAAAGACGCGGGCCTGCTGTCTGCCACGTGGCTGTTGCTGGGGTCGTGGTGGCTGCTGCCTGAGCTGCTGTTGTTGAGGTTGATGTGGTGGTTGACGTTGTTGCGGTTGTTGTTGCAGTCGTTCTGGACAGTTGGGGCTGATATGACCTGGCTGGCGGCAAAGGAAACAGATGTTCTGTCCCACAAGACATTCTCCACGGTGGTGTTTTTGTTGGGACCTATGAGGATCTCGATATGCACAAATCACGGACAAACATTAAACATAAACCTATGCGCAGCGGATCTAAAGGTTTGATGTAGAAAACTTACAGCTTAAAATTTATGTAGATCTGGCTGGCCCGAACAGATGACCGCAAATCAAATCTTCTCGGAATCGAACAAACTTGACCAATCCAGAAAGTTGGCATCACGGCGAAGTCAATGGCATTGACCGATCGAAAATCGGAGCTTCCACACGCTCTCACGCGCGCGTGTGAGTCCCAACAGCTGCGATCTTCCGGTGGCGCGTGTGGGCACGTGCGGCGGTGGTTGGCAGCGATCTCGATGGCGATCTCTTCGACTCGTCGTCCTGGTCATCGTGGTATGGTCACTTGCTGGTTTTGGTCTCCGGTTTGGATGGATGATGGATTTGATTGGAATCCCGTATATACCTTAAGATCTTCTACTGTATTCTCAAACAGCTATCTAGATCTTGTATCAGTGGAGCACAAGAAATAGAACAACTCCTTGGAAGAGAGAGAGAGGGGGCGGACGAATTTCCCTAGGATATGGGATTGTGTCTCCTTCTTCCAAGAGCCTATGCTGTATATATAGTGCTACAGTAGGGACCCTAAGGAGAATAGGATAAGGGCTTCTAATATATTAATACTGTGGAGCAACCCCACAATTAATATATTAATAATATTAAAGTCCACCACAATAATATTATTGCACTCCCTTTACCTATCCCAAATTACATTTGAGACTCCTTATTATAATTATCCGATTTACCTCCCCATGTTTAAGATATAATGTCCATTAATTAATTCGATCACTAATAATCAAGAATTAATTAATATATTATATTACCGAAGCTAGCGCTCGCTCATAGCATTCATATTATGCCGGAATAAATCCACCTGCAGGGTTTAGCATAATATTCCTTCATGAACTCACTTTGGGGACATCATCAGACTAACGCACATGGTGACCGTAAATATCCTAATAGCACATCGAACACATAATGTCATTACCCAATTCATTAAGTATGTCGACCCGGCTTGGATCTCACCCAAAGAATCAAAGCAACAACAATTATGTGCACATGCCTATTTAAAATCTTACGGGTTAAGAGCACGCACTAATTAACTGAGGCCTAGTTCGCTTACGACGATCAGTATAAAACGAACATCCCTCTCTGGGATCCTGTTCAATACATAAATGTAGTAGTGCAACTAATCGGTCAAGACAAACCGTACGGTTGACACTACAACCGTTCCGATGGGTTGTTCAATTCCATCTAGGTTGTGAACCAATGATTCTTGTTTCGCAAGTAACTGATATAGTGATCTTCGGTACGCCCGATGGCGACCCACTTATCTACATGCAAAACAACAGAACGTGGAACTTATTTAACCAAACATAATTCTCATCCATCAAGAAATAACAAGTGTAATATCCACTAAAGCAAAGCTTAAGTATATAACACCAACAATCTCCCACTTATACTTAAAGCTGCCGCTTTACTAGTATAGTCCTATCAATCGGTATCCTAAAAGACCTATGTCGATCCTATCACCACACATTTGACTCCCATTCCCTCTACGTGTTTGGCGAAGACCTTCTCCGACAAACTCTTCGTAAAAGGATCAGCTAGGTTGTCTTCTGATGCAATCTTGGTGATCTCAACTTCTCCTCTTGCCACAATACCTCTGACAAGGTGGTATTTGCGCTCTATATGTTTGCTTGCTCTGTGGGCTCGGGGTTCCCTTGAGTTTGCTACTGCCCCACTGTTATCACAGTACACGGTAATAACACGTGGCAAACTCGGAATCACTTCTAAGTCCACCAAGAAGTTTCTGAGCCAAACTGCCTCTTTCGCTGCCTCAGAGGCTGCGATGTACTCGACTTCCATAGTGGAGTCTGCTACGCACTTCTGCTTAGCACTCCTCCATGAAATGGCTCAACCTCCCAAGGTAAACACATAACCTGAGGTTGACTTACTCTCGTCCCTATCTGACTGAAAATCAGAATCGCTGTAACCCAGCGGAAACAAACTGTCAGCACGGTAAACTAACATGTACTCCTTGGTCCTTCGCAGGTACTTGAGTATATGTTTAACCGCAGCCCAATGTTCCCTTCCTGGATTACTTTGATATCTCGCTACCATGCCAACGGCGTAGCTAATATCAGGCCTAGTGCACAGCATTGCATACATGAGACTTTCTACTGCCGAAGCATAAGGAACTGCCTTCATTTCCTCTATCTACTCAGTCGTCTTGGGAGACAACTCCTTAGATAAAGGTACTCCATGTTTGAAAGGTAGTGTACCTCTCTTAGAATTCTGCATAATGAATCTAGCCAAGACAGTATCTATGTATAAAGACTGGGATAAGCACATCATTCTCTTCTCACGATCACGAATGATCTTGATACCTAGAATGTGTCCTGCTTCACCCAAGTCCTTCATATCAAACTGCTTAGACAACCACACCTTTACGTCCGACAACTCCTTCTTGTTGTTGCCAATAAGAAGTATGTCATCCACGTATAGCACAAGAAACACCACCACGCTTCCACTAATCTTCTTGTATACACAGTGCTCATCCGGACATTGGGTGAATCTATATGACTGGATTACCTCATCAAACCGAATATTCCAAGATCTTGAAGCTTGCTTCAATCCATAAATGGACCGATTAAGCTTACAAACTAAGTGCTCATGCCCTCTTGCAATGAATCCTTCTGGTTGCTGCATATAGATGTCTTCCTAAAGGTTCCCATTAAGGAAAGCCATCTTAACGTCCATCTGCCAAACTTTATAATCCATATGAGTGGCTACAGCTTAGAAAATCCGAATGGATTTAAGCATAGCTACTGGTGAAAAGGTTTCATCAAAATCGATACCCTCTTTCTGGGTATAACCTTTCCCAACAAGCCTAGCTTTAAAGGTTTCCACCTTTCCATCCGATCCCCTCTTTCTCTTGTAAACCCACTTTCATCCAATGGGACGTATCCCATCGGGTGGTTCTACAAGATCCCTGACCTGATTGGTGTCCACAGACCCCATCTCAGCTTTCATTGCAACCTTCCACGAATTTGCATCTCTATCTTGGAGTGCCTCGTCATAAGTTCTTGGGTCCGATTCTAGGTCTCTTGGAACTGAGTCCGATGACTCTCCAAGACCTATCCATCGGTCGGGTTGTGAAGAAACCCTCCCACTACGACAAGGTACCATCTGTACTGGCACACTATCAGTGTTACGTGTTGCAGTATTATGTGATATATCTACTTGCGCACTCGGTGGGGAACTATCGATATCTCTCCCTAACTCCTCTAGGACAAGTTTACTACTGGGCTTATGATCTATGATATAGTCTTCTTCCAAGAATCTAGCGTTCGTAATAACGATCACCTTCTGATCCTCAAAACTATAAAATAAACCACCTTTCGTTTCCTTGGAGTAGCCGACAAACAGTCTCACTTCTGAACGTTTCTCCAACTTGCCAGCCTCCTGCACTAAGACATGTACAGGGCAACCCCAAATTCGAATTTGTGAGAAACTAGGCTTGCGCCCTTTCCACAACTCATAAGGAGTACTGTCTACTGACATTTGAAGGAACAGAATTCAGAATGTAACACGCTGTCTCTAATGCAAATCCCCAAAATGAATCTTGTAACTTCGAATAACTCATCATCGACATAACCATTTCCATAAGAGTTCTGTTTCTTCACTCTGCAACCCCGATCTGCTGGGGCGTGCCAGGTGCAGTCAGCTGGGATTCAATCCCTGCTTCTGATAGGTATGTCCTAAACTCCCCAAAAAGGTATTCGCCTCCTCGATCAGATCGAAGACACTTGATACTTTTACCTTGTTGTTTCTCCACAACTGTCCTATACTCCTTGAATTTCTCAAAGCATTCGGACTTGCGGTGCAACAAGTAAATGTATCCATATCTAGAATAATCATCAATAAAAGTGACGAATTACTCATAGCCTCCTCTAGCTTGGATCGACATAGGACCACACAAATCAGAATGAATCAATCCTAGCACTTCTTGGCTCCTTCGCCCCTTTGCCGAAAACGGCCTCTTGGTCATCTTACCTTCTAGGCAGGACTCGCAGGTCTGGTAATGATCTTCTACTGGACAAAGATGCCCAGTAGATACCAACCTTTGAATCCTCCTAAGGTTTATGTGCCCAAGCCTAAGGTGCCAAAGATATGCATGATTCATCGAAGACTCTTTTCTCTTATTAGTTTTAGTCGAGACATTTTTCGATTCATTTTGTTGCAGTGTGGGAGAATTTGGTTTCAAAACATATAGATTGTCAACCATTGAACCAGAACAAATCAAATGATTACCATAACGAATAACAACTGAGTTATCAAACGAAACTGAATAACCATTCAAAACGAGTTTAGAAACTGAAATTAAATTCTTCCTAAAACTTGGAACAAAAAGACAATTGTTCAAAACTAAAATACTTGCATCAAATACTAAAGTAACTACTCCCACTGCAACTGCTGCTACTTTCGTAGCATTGCCCATTGATATAGCCACACTGGCTCATAACGGTCCATATCATCACGGTTCAGAGATTATCAAGTCGACTTTAGCAAAGTCGACTCCGCCAATAAGGCTCTTCATGATACTCACGGTCAAGGATCCCGGTTCTCGTCTAAGTCGACGTACACATGTCGACTAACATAAGTCGATTTCTTCCAGGACGATGGTCAGACGTATCAGGATCCACTAGCGGTTGAATATGATCCTGTCGACTCGATTCAGTATCTCAGGTCGACGGAAAGGATCTTGCAGTTCATAGATCCCGACAACTTTGATACACCTCAGCATATCGAGAGAAAGTTAAGGATAAGAAGAAAGCTAAGGAAGGATCTGGATGCTGACTAGGAAGTGGGCAGAATGCGAACCGACCAGGGTATTTTGGACATTTCCAGTAAGTCGGTCGGGGCACTTTGGGGACTTCAGGTAAATATTGCACTTCTATATAAAGGACTGAGGTAATCCCAAAACCCTAACTCCCATTCATTCCATATTCTTTCCCATTATGGTTGCTGCTCTCTCAGAGCAGCTCTCTTCATCTCTTTCACATACTGACTTGAGCGTCGGAGGCTCTACGCCGAAAACCCCTCCGGCATTGAGTTCTTGCAGGTGTTCTTGCGGTTCGACAGCAATTTGGAGACCATCAGGATAGATCTGAGCTCGTTCTCATCGGTTCATTCCAGATTCGGGCGATTTTTCACCGGTTCACCCCAGATCCGGAAATAGACCCATCATTTTGGCGCCGTCTGTGGGGAGTTCTTGAAAGAAGTAAGAGCTTTACACCTAGTTTGGATCTGTTTCCGATGGCTGACAAGGAAGGACCGCAGAAAAACTTGAATGAAGATTTCAGGGCGGCATGGACTGACAAGCGGCCTCCGCCGATTCCCAACCCCGGACCACCGCTCCAAGTGTTCGGTTTCCCACCGTTTGGGGCACACGCGCCGTCAGGAGGGCGTATGGGGAAGGAAACACCTATCACCCCACCAGGAGTCAAGATCCCAGTGCTCACTCAGGGGGAGGCCAGTCACGTGAGGAGCACGAGCGGAGAAGTCAACGGTCGTGAGTCAACCGAGACGCTCCTAAGTCTGGGAAAGCAGCCTGGACCGCTCGAGCCAGGAAGGAGACCGCTGCCCCAAAGCGAGGAGCAAATGTTGACCATAACACGGAGCGAGATGCAGTGGATGATTGCCGAAGCTGTAGCCGCCCAAATCAAACAAACACCAGTCGAGCAACCTAGGGTGGAGCAACCCCGAATCGAGCAATCTAGGATCGAACAACCTCAAAATGAGCAGCAACCCCCTAAACACGAACAACAGGCACAATCACATGAAAGGCAGAACAGGAGGGTAGATGAGGAGGAGTCTTCTGTCAGAATTGTTAACCCACAAGCCAGAAACGACACGCTGGAGCAGCTGTTAGCACAGGTCCGAGACTTGCAGGCTCGGGTGGAAGGAAGAAAAACGGGAAGCTCGAGGGGACACCCTTTTTCACAACATATTCTAGATGCCGACTTGCCTCAAGGGTTCAGGGAGCTTAATGTCTGGTATGACGGGTCGACTGATCCCTCTCGACATCTCAGAACTTTCGAAAACATGGCAGTTTTTCACCGATATAACGACCCCGTTCAGCGTCGAGCATTCCTGAAGACCCTGCGAGGACCAGCGTAGGATTGGTTTTATCATTTGCCCCCGGGGGCCGTCAGAGATTTCGATGGATTTAGCTCGAGTTTCCTAAACCAATTCGCAAGTGTAAAAGCCCAAGAAAAGTCTTACCTTACTTTGATAGGTAAGCAGCAGAAAGAAGGGGAATCATTGAGGGACTACGTGGCGAGGTACACACGGGCGTGTGTCGACGTCTCCTCGGCCACTGAGCAGATCAAGTCGGGAGGACTTACTCGAGGGCTACTCCCGGGACTGTGCAGAAATTCCCTAACGAAACGAACCGGGAGGATGTTCGATGAAGTATTGGGAAGGTGTGCCAAATACATGAATGTCGAGGAAGCCGAAGCTGACTTTCTGCAAGCAGCTAAGCCAAAAATTGAGCCTCGGGACGAGAAGAAGGATAAAAAGCCTGTCGCGGCGACTGAAAGGAAGGGATCCCCGAGGACCGAAAGAGAAGGACGGATCAAGGGGGTGGAGGACAACCCAATATACTCCTCTGTTGGCCTCGCATGCAAGGATACTGGAGGTTATGGAGAGAGAGATCCGCGACAACGTTGTCAGATGGCCACGGACGAGAAAGGATGGGCCGACAAAACCTAAAAGTAACAAGTATTGTCGATTTCATAAGGACTACGACCATAACACCTATGAATGTCGGCACCTAAAAAATGAAATCGAGAGACTAATTAAGGCAGGCCATCTGAAGGAATTCGTTTATAAGGATCGAGAACGAACCAGTCGACGAAGGGAGAGAAGCAAAAGCCCTCACAAGAGGGCAAGAACACCCGATAAGGAGGAGCTACCCCAGAAAAGAGGGGTAATTCACATGATATTCGGAGGGCCAACCGATGGTGATTCAAATAGGGCTAGAAAGGCATATGCTCGCAGGAATCACGGAAAAATCAATGTGCAACAGGTCGAGGAAGACGGTCCAGTGATGAATTTTGGACCGGCGGACATGGGAGAGGTCGAGAGACCTCACAACGATGCCTTGATGATCACAACTCAGATATCGGGCTTTGAAGTCCAGAGAATCTTTGTCGACACGGGAAGCTCGGTGAATGTGATTTGTTACAATTGTCTTAAACGGATGGAACTCGACATTGAACTCTCACCTCTCCACACTTCACTTTTTGGATTTAATGGCTCGGAAGTCGCACCCCTACGGGAAACCACGCTCACTGTCGTCCTCGGGGAAGGCGACTTAAGGAAGGTGAAAATGGTACGATTTGTCGTGGTCGACGTCGAGTCGGCTTATAATGTGATTCTGGGAAGGCCAGCACTCAACGCATTCCAAGCAGTAGTGTCAACCTATCATATGAAGCTAAAGTTCCCCGTGGGAGATAAAGTCGGGGAGGCCAGGGGAGACCAGAGGCTGTCAAGAACCTGTTATCAGATTGCAGTAAGAACAAACCAACGAACGGAGGTAAAAGAAGGAAAAAAGCCGGTGTCAAATGAAAAAAGACGAAGGGAGAATGATCTCGAGCCGCATGGGGAGTTAATGGAAATTCAGATCCGGGAAAGAGAGGAGCAGACCACTAAAATAGGGCGAGAAATTTGAAGAAGAGTTACGTCGACAGTTGGTGGGACTGCTGAAAGAATTCAGAGACATATTTGCTTTTTCCCTTGAAGAGTTAACGGGAATCGATCCCGATGTCATGGAACATAAACTCAATGTCGACCCCCTGAAGAAGCCCGTGAAGCAACGGCTTAGGCACCATGGCGTAGAGATCGACAAAGCCATAGAGGTCGAGGTGGATAAATTGCTGAAAGCCAAACATGTCAAGGAAATTCAATTCCCAGAATGGATATCAAACACAGTGATGGTAAGAAAAGCGCTAAATAAGTGGCGTATGTGTATTGATTTTCGCGATTTAAATTCAGCTTACCCAAAGGACCACTACCCCCTGCCGAGAATCGACCAGCTCGTCGACTCCATTGCTGGCTGTCAATTGCTAAGCATGATGGACGCGTCCCAGGGGTACCACCAAATTCCCTTGGCTCCTGAAGATCAAAGCAAAGTTAGTGTCGTGACGAGCAAAGGGACATATTGTTATGTCGTTATGCCTTTCAGACTTAAGAACGCAGGGGCGACATACCAAAGGTTGATGGATCGAATGTTCAAATCGCAGATCGGGCAAAATATGGAAGTTTACGTGGACGATATCTTTGTGAAAAGTAGGTCCTCGATCTCGCATGTAGAAGACTTAAGGGAAACGTTTACGACACTAAGAACATTTGGAATGAAGTTGAACCCGAGTAAATGTGCCTTTGGAGTGAGGGCAGGACGTTTCCTGGGCTATATCGTAACTGAAAGAGGCATCGAAGTGAATAAGGACAAAGTGCAAGCCATACTCGACATGACCCCACCAAAGAATGTTAGAGAAGTGCAAGTCCTGACAGGTCGAATTGCAGGCCTAAGTCAATTCATAGCCCGGGCGGCGGAAAGAAGTTTCCCCTTCTTCAAGTTACTCAAGAAAAAAGCTTTCCAGTGGGGTGACGAGGCTCAGATGGCGTTTGAAAAGTTGAAGGAGTTTTTGAGCGAACTACCATTGTTAACAAAGTCAGAGCCGGACGACGAATTGGTGCTCTATATCTCAGTGGGAATCTTTTCTTTGAGTTCTGTATTACTGCGAGAAGCTAAAGGGGCCCAACAGCTGATCTATTATACAAGACGAGTGCTTCAAGGCGCAGAAGCAAGATATTCCAAAGTCGAGAAGGCCGCGTTAACATTGGTACTCATAGCCAGAAAATTGAGACCGTATTTCCTGAACCATGTGATAATAGTAAGGACAAATTTCCAGCTCGGAGAGACACTAGGTCGACCTACCGTGTCGGGTCGACTCGTAAAATGGGCAGTCGAACTCAGCGAATTTTCCATCAAATACGAACCTCGACGAGCTATAAAGGCCCAAGCTCTAGCCGACTTTATTCAAGAAGGGACTAAAGGAGCAAGCAAGAAATGGATGATGTACGTCGACGGGTCCTCATCAGCCAAGGGATCTGGTCTGGGAGTAACCCTAGTATCCCCCGAAGGCGAACAACTCGACTTCGCCATCAGAATAAGGGGTTTAAAGCCTCAAACAACGAAGCATAGTACGAGGCTCTAATTAAGGGAATCCAACTGGCAATCGGGGGCGGAGCGACGGAAATCATGGCACATTCTGACTCACAACTAGTGGTGGGGCAAGTGTTGGGAAATTGCAAAATCAAAGAGGATCGGATGATAAAGTATGTCGAAGAAATTCAAAGCCTAGTGCAAGGCTTGGACAGCTTTGAGCTAACGCAAGTACCTCGAGAAAAGAATAAGCGGGCCGACTGGCTCGCAAGAATTGCAAGCTCGAACGAAGGAAAAATGGGGAATCATATTACCACACTACACTTGGAGGGAAGTGTCTTGAGCGAGACAATGGAGGTCGACAAAAACCAAGATTGGCGAAAAGCAATTTGCGAGCTATTACAAAGTCGAGTACCAGAAGGAGATAAGCAGGAGGCTGAGAAAGCAGCCCGGTATTTGAGTAAATATTTTGAGATCGAAAGAGTCTTGTATAAGAAGTCGATGGTCGGGCCCCACCTGCGATGCGTTTCTAAAAAAGAAGGGGACCATGTCTTGAAGGACCATGAGGGATGCTGCGGAGCACATATAGGATCACGAGCCCTAGCGGGCAAAGCCCTTCGAGCAGGCTATTATTGGCCCAAGATCCGAAAAGCAGCCGAATGATTAGTGCAAGGATGCGATAGATGCCAGCGTCATGGTCAAATCCCCCACGTTGCAGCCGAAACAATGACGGCAATCAGCTTCCCGATCCCTTTTGCTCAATGGGGAATCGACTTAGTAGGCCCGTTGCCAATGGGAACGGGGCAGCGAAAATTTATGGTGGTTGTCGTCGACTACTTTAGCAAATGGGTAGAAGCAGAACCACTGGCAAAAATCACTGATGACAAAATGATACATTTGCTATTTAATAATATCTGTTGTCGATTCGGGATTCCAAAGATCTTGATTTCAGATAATGGGACGCAATTTCAAGGAAAGCGGATCCAGGCATGGTGTGTCGACATGGGGATCAAACAACGATTCGCCTCAGTTGCGCACCCTCAGGCGAACGGCCAAGTCAAAGTGACAAACAGAACCATCTTGCAAGGACTAAAGAAAAGACTGGAGAAAGAATCTGGTGCCTGGGTCGACGAGCTGACAACGGTCCTATGGGCCTATAGGATGACCCCGAGAAGTTCAACGGGACAATCACCATTCCACATGGTTTACGGAATGGACGCCCTATTGCCCATCGAGGTTGGATTGGAATCTCACAGGTCGACATTCTATGAGGAAAGGACCAATGAAGAGCTAGCAAAAGAGGCCCTCGACATGATAGAAGAAATGCGAGAGGAAGCCTGGCTGCGGTCCGTAGAGTACAAGCAAAAGATGTGGGCAGCCTTTGACAGAAAAGTCCGCACCAGGCGATTTCAAGTGGGAGACCTTGTCCTCAAGCGAGCAGATACTCTTAAACATGTCGGGAAGCTTGAAGCCAACTGGGAAGGACCTTACACCATCACCAAAGTACTCGAAAGAGGCGCATACGAGCTCGAAGATGATGAAGGACGACAGCTGCCGCGATCCTGGCACGTGATTCATCTCAAACGCTTTTATGCTTAAGAATTTCAAACTCTTTTTGTACTGAACGGCTAATCAAATCCAGTAATGCAATGACTCTCGATTTTATGTTTAAATTGGGATTTTTTATATTTCCGTGTCGATTTTATCATAAATAGAAAAATCAAGTCATTCAGAGCGGCTATAAAGCCGGTTAGCACAAACAACTACAAAGTTGAATGCCTCGAACGAAATCTCGGCAAGGCTATAAAGCCCACGACTATAAAAGTCGGCTCAAACAACTAAAAAGTTGTATGCCTCGAGCGAAATCTCGGCAAGGCTATAAAGCCCGCGACTATAAAAGTCGACTAAAAACAACTGAAAATTTGTATGCCTCGAGCGAAATCTCGGCAAGGCTATAAAGCCCGCGACTATAAAAGTCGACTAAAAACAACTACAAAGTTGTATGCCTCGAGCAAAATCTCGGCAAGGCTATAAAGCCCGCGACTATAAAAGTCAACTAAAAACAACTAAAAAGTTGTATACCTCGAGCGAAATCTCGGCAAGGCTATAAAGCCCGCGACTATAAAAGTCGACTAAAAACAACTAAAAAGTTGTATGCCTCGAGCGAAATCTCGGCAAGGCTATAAAGCCCGCGACTATAAAAGTCGACTCAAACAACTACAAAGATAAATGCCTCGAGCGAAATCTCGGCAAGGCTATAAAGCCCGCGACAACAAAAGTCGACTCAAACAACTAAAGTTGTCTCAAACATAACCCGCCTACAGATACAAAATCACTTAAACTACGAAATGTTCAAGCAAATGAAATGTCGATAAATCTACAATCACGTAGTTACAAGTAAAAACTCGAGGAATGCATGAACACAGTGTTGCAGGAACGTGACGACTTAGGCAAAGATAAAATAAGGAATAATATTTAAAATAGATTCATTACAAGAGTCATCTCAACCTTTACAATTTGGAAAATTAGATTGAGACCAGAACAGACTAAGAATAAACGACAAATAAAAGGCAGTAAGCCTCGAAAGTACAACTAAGATATAACATCTTCGTCGCTCCCCTCGAGGATGGTCACGGCCTGATCATCATGACTGGGCCTGACAGGATGGATAGGGGAAGGCAGGGGAGCATCCAGTTGATAGGTAAGCTTAGCCTCTCGGACAACCTTTGCCTCGAGACCCCGTCCACCAGGGATAGTCGTCCGGAAGGGACGGTCGCCTTCATAACCATCGGGGTCGGGAAGGGCACGCCTCATTGCCACCCGATCGAGTTTCCCAGCAAACTCAGATCCCGCCACCACAGCCTCCCATGCGTCGAAGGTATAATCGAAATATTGAACGGCGGCAGGGCAGAGCTTGTCGAGGAACTCAGGAGAATTGCAGAAAGCCTTGACGACTTCCTTACGGTAGGCGTTGACAAAGGTAGCGCCTATGCCAGTCCTTAAGAACGACTTTCGACCCTGAACGACGCCGATGTCCACCTCATACATGTTCGCCTCCTGAGCCTTCTCAAGGTCGGCCTGGAGCTTCTCGTTGTCGTGCAGGGCAACAACTTTGTCAGCTTTCAACTTGTCGACCAAGGCTTTAGACCCCTCCAGCTCTTTCTTTAACTGGGCAATCTCCCTGAGCTGCGCCTCGCATTTGTCCTCGAGGGCCTTAGTGGAGGAAGTGGGGGGTCGAATACCGGCCTTGAGACCAGGGAGAGCGGCTGCTAAGAACTAAAAAAAAAAAAGAGAAAAAAGAACACAATTACGTAAATAATGAGCACAAGCATACACAAACATGAACGACTTAGCTAAGAGCAAAACACATACCCGGGTAAGGCACTGAGTGGCATAACAAGAACGCTCGTAGTCGCTTCCCTCGACACGGGCCTTGTCAGCCTCAGGAAGCACAGAATGGAGGTAGTCTGCCACCTCATGCAGTTCCGGGTGGTTCCAGAGCCGAGAAGGCATCCGGATCGTCACGTCCTTGTAAGTAACGGACGATTCTGTTCGTTTGGACGTAGCATTCTCTTCGGCCACCTTCTCCTTACCTTTGTCGACCTTACGACGCTTAGGGTCGCCAAGGAGTAGGGGAGGGGCGCGATCGTCCTGAGGTCTCTTGCGGGCACTAGGACCCGAGGACTTGCGTTTCCGAGCCGGGACATCCGACTGTGTACCGGATCTGCCAGGTGGAATAGGAGCAGTGGTTGTTTTCTTCACCTCGAAGCGCTTAAGAGCTTTAATCAAAAACAAAAAGGGACAAAAGTTAAAAAATAGGGAATGAGACTCGACAGTACAAGGAATATTAAGCAGCTTACGGGGATCATCGAGTTTAGAGATATCGTCATACAGAACGATTCGAGCATGATTGACCAACTCACGGTCTCTTATTATGCGACGAGCGCTATAAGTACACTTATTCAACTCCTCTAAGAGTCTTTCGAGGTCCTCGGATCGAGACCGTTTATTTTGTTTAACTTTGGTACTTATCAAATTATTTGCATAAGGATAAGCACCAACGGGAGGCCGAATGAAGACAAATTTCGATTTCCATTCTGGGACATTGGAGGAAAGGTCATCAAGAAAGGTAACGCCAGGACGACGGATCAAACAGTGGGCCCCCTTTTGAAGTCGATAACTATAACAGTAATGAAAAAATTCGGCCGAGAAAAAATGAAGAACTATACGAGAAACGACGATAAAAGCTATCATGATACAAAGAGCATTGGGAGAAAACTGATTTATTGGGATTTTATACAAGTCGCTTATCTCCAAAAGCTCGGCTTGTATAGGGAAGCGTAGACCGAAAATGACTTGGTCAACAAAGAAAGTATGGCAACCCTCGGGAGGACAGGCGAAGTCACTATCGGGACCCGGAGTAACCAACTCCCAATCGGAGGGAAGCCCGCTAAACTGCCGGAAGCTCTCGACTTGACCCACAGAGGCTTAGGAAAAAGGGTTCAAGGTGGCCAATTTGGCTAAAGTACAGGCTACTAAAATAGTCTTTCGAGGGTCGAGGGGAGTAACTAAAGATACAGGTACAGGACTGGGACTATACACGGGAATATCTAACAAACTAATAGGAATACCTCGAGGAATTAGGTCGAGGCGAGAAGAGCCTTCCCGAGGACTCCTCATTATTTCTACAAGACCACCATCCAACAAGGCCTGATCATATTCAGCCCAGTCGACTTTGGGGGTGGAAGCACGCGATGAGGAGGAAGGAGGAGAAAAAGGGACCATCCTATAACCAGTTACTTCAACTGAACCCGAGTCAGATTGGTCGAGGCCCCTATCAATCAGTCTGTCGAGCGTATCCGAAGATGAGCCGGAGTGGGGAGCTAGAAGGAAAAGAAACAAAAGCAAAGATCAGGCATGACGAGACAAAATTAAAAAAAGCACAGTCGACTCATCTAAGTCGACAAAAATATAAGACGAAGAATAATATGGTTTGATCCGATGGAAACGAGGTGGTGAATCGACATAAAGCCAACCCAAAGGAAGTGTAAAAAGAAAGAAAATGGGTGTCGATAAGAATCGACATAATAAAAGTTGACAAAAGAATTACACGCTGCAACCCAGCCGCGTGCAAACAGTTAACCTAAAAGGAGGGTATGCACACGAAGATCTAACATAGAACCTTCAAGAAAAAAGTTGAAGAACACGAAGAACATGGGCCCAGAAAAACCCGAAAACCAGAAAATAAAAGAAAGAATATAGTAGAGAAAGTAGAGCACTTACATGTATTACTCATGACGATCTGAAAGGATGTCGGAACTGTGAACAAAATCACCGGAGAAAAAAGCTCGGATTGCTGAAATCGCCGGAAGTTGCACAGAAGATTTGGAAGAAGAGAAAAGTGTTATAAGGAAGAAGTTCAATTGCATTTATAAGAGATGAGGATGGGTGTTGACCGTTAGGTCAACAAGAAAACCAACGAACCTGATGAAGCACAGAATACGAAGAGTCAACAATTGATGGGACGCGCGTCACTAATAGGGGTTTTTTGAAATTCAAAATTCAAAAGGGGATTTTCAATGTCAGGCTCGTCTGGAAGAATAATCATTGATAAAAATATTCGACCCAGAAAGCAAGGCATGATAGGTAACCGAGGGAGTCGAGTATCTTAAAGACGAGAAGAAGTAACAACCTCCCCTTTTTCGCATCGGTTTCGGCACAACAGCCAGAATATCGAATTTTTTGAAACGGCTATATAGCCGGTCCAATTCAGCTCCACTTCGACCAGCTCGCAAAATGGGTTGGGAGAAGACGACTATAAAAACTTAAGTTCAACAGCTATGAATCTGTTAAAACTGTTGCTCGACTTCGACCAGCTCGCAAAATGGGTTGGGAGAAGACGACACGAAAAACTTAAGTTCAACAGCTACGAAGCTGTTAAAACTGTTGCTCAACTTCGACCAGCTCGCAAAATGGGTTGGGAGAAAACGACTCAAAAAACTTAAGTTCAACAGCTATGAAGCTGTTAAAACTGTTGCTCGACTTCGACCAGCTCGCAAAATGGGTTGGGAGAAGACGACTCAAAAAACTTATGTTCAACAGCTATGAAGCTGTTAAAACTGTTGCTCGACTTCGACCAGCTCGCAAAATGGGTTGGGAGAAGACGAATCGAAAAACTTAAGTTCAACAGCTACGAAGCTGTTAAAACTGTTGCTCGACTTTGACCAGCTCGCAAAATGGGTTGGGAGAAGACGACTCGAAAAACTTAAGTTCAACAGCTATGAAGCTGTTAAAACTGTTGCTCGACTTCGACCAGCTCGCAAAATGGGTTGGGAGAAGACGACTCGAAAAACTTAGTTCAACAGCTGTGAAGCTATTGAAACTATTGCTCGACTTCGACCAGCTCGCAAAATGGGTTGGGAGAAGACAGTAAGGTGAAGAAAGAAAACCAAACAATAAAATAAAAAGCTACAGCTACGAGAAGACGACGGTATAAAATAGCGCAATAAGCATTATAACTAAAGGAAAATTCATTACATCCGACACCATCTCACCCTTTACATAGGGAAAATAGGATGAGATAGTAAAAAAAAAAACAAACAAAAACAAACAAAACAAAAAAGAAACATAGATAGCCAAACTACAACAGGAGGAAATCTAAGTCTTCTGGGAGTCGGCTGTCGATTTCTCATCGGCATTCCCGCCCTCATCGCCAATCGGCTCGGTCCGAGCGCCCCCCTTCTCCTCAATCGGCTCAGTATTAGGTCGCTCGACTTCAATTTCCTCGTCAAACAGCTCTGCCTCGAAGTCCGCACCACTCGGCTCGACCAATTCAACTGGGCCGACCAAAGGAAGTGGCGGAACTTCAAGCTGAGAAGATAGCCCAGCCGAATGGATGGCCTTGGCCGCAAGACCGCTCCACCACGCATGGCCGGGGGGAAGAACTGCTTCCCGGAAGCCCTCGGGGTCGGGGAGAGTTAGCTTCACGGCGTCGCGGTCGATTTTTCCCGAGAAGTCGGGCTTGGTCACGGCCTGCTCCCACGTGTCGCAGGCGTAGTCGAAGTACTGGACAGCCGCGTGAACAAGTTCGTCGAGAAACTCCGAGGAGGGCAGAATCCCTCGACCACAGCCTTACGGTAGTGATCAAGAAAAACCGCCCCTGCAGTGGACTTCAAGAAGGTTCGTCGACCTTCCTCTATCCCATTCTCCTTCTCGATCAGGATCTCGTCGTTGGCCTTGACCAAGTCGACCCTCAGCCTTTCAGCCTTACGGACAGCCGTCTCCTTGTCAGTGTGGAGTTTTGCAATGACGGCATTGGCAGCCTCAAGCTCCTCTTCCTTGGCCGCGAGCACATTACACTTAGCCGTGTACTTCTCCCCCAAGACCTTGACATTATTCTCAGGAGAGGTCGCCTCCTCGATCATAGTCGGGAGAATACAGGCAAGAAGCTAACAAAAAAAAAGAAGAGAACGAACAGATAAAGCGGCAAGCCGACAGGAAATAAGAAAAGAAAGGGAGGAAAAGCATATAAAGACTAAATTTACCCGAGGAATGAGCCGATCCGCATAACGGGCCCGATGATAGGGATTGCCATCGGTCCGAACTTGGTCGTCCTCGGGAAGAATCTACTGAAGGTAGTTGAGAATCTGGAGGGAGTCGGGGTTGTCATAAAGCCGAGAGGGTTGTTGGACGGTTACCGACTGCACTCTCACGGGCGACGGCTGTCCCACATTCTCTCCAATCGGGGCGGAACTGTGTCGACCTCAGCCGTCGACTCTTTCCCCTTCTGGCGCTTTGAAGAGTCGGAGGCTAAGGCTTTGTCCCTTTGATCATGAGACCTCTTGCGGGAAGGAGGACCCGACGGCTTGCTAGGAGCAGAGGCGGAGGGAAGAACAACTTTAGACTTCTTAGCGGCAGTCGTCTCGACCGTCGCCAGTGAAGCAGCAGAACTCGAGCCACATCCAAGCTCTTGAGCAACCGATTTGCGGGCCGCTCCAGCATTCTTCTTCTCGAAGCAGGCCAATGTTCTTACTACAAAAAAAAAAGAACGATTAATAGAAACAAACACACCAGCCGTACATGTATTTCAAGACAAATAAACGCAAAAACACGAGACCAAACAATCAGTAAATAAGTCGGAGCAAAAAAACGACAAACAAAGAAGCTTACAAGGATCGTTAAGACGAGGAGCACTTTTTTCAATGACAAATACCAACATGATTAAGTAAAGAAGTATCTTTGGTAAGTCGACGAGCGCTCCATACGTGTTTATTTAACTCTTCTAGCATATCAGCAAACTGTGAAGAGTCGGGACGCTTACGTTGCTTTGTCTTACTGGTAATCCACTCATTCGAAAAGGGATATTGGCCGGGATCAGGTAGAATGAAGAAATACTTCTTTTTCCATTCGGTATTATTGGAAGAGAGGTCGTCAAGGAAAGTAACGCCTACTCGACGGCCCAGACAATGGGCGTCCTTGCTAAACCTATACCCGTAGCAGTAAACGAAAAACTCGGGTAGAAAATTACCTAAAACTATGCGGGTAACAACTATGAAGGCTACCATTATTCGAATAGAATTGGGGGTGAACTGGTTTATTGGTATATCGAAAAGGTTACTTAACGATTGCAGCTCAGGTTGAATCGGGAAACGCAGGCCCGACATTATTTGATCCACGAAAAAAGTAAAACAACCCTTAGGAGGGCGACGGAAGTCGTCTTCGGGTTTAGGAGCAACTACAACCCAATCCGAGGGAAGGCCGCTGAACTCCCTGAAGCCATCGATTTCGGCTGCAGGAGCATAAGAAAACGATAGTAAGAACTTTACCACGAAACATGCTATAGTTGCATACTCGATTAAGGGAAGTCATTACCAAGTAAAGGAACAAGGCTGGCCGCATATATGAAGATGTCTAGAAGAATCTAGCGGAAAATACCTCGAGGAGTCAAGTCGGGGTAAGAAGATTCAAGGACTTGGAGAACTTCGGGATCCTCACAAAGTGTGCTCGAAAGCAACGCCTGATTGTACACAGCCCAATCGATACCGAAAGGTGAGGCATTGGAATGGACAAAGCCCCCCGGCTCGACGTTTCGACGAGAACATGGTTCGACATCGTTTGGGTGAACAGAGTCCGAACCCGAATAGTTATCGATTTCACGGGCAAGAGAACCGGAGACGGGGTCAGAAACAGGGTCGAGATTGGAATCTAAGAAGAAAAAGAGAGAACGGCAATCAAGAAAAATTATTAGAAAGCGTGGTCGTGATTCGATTCAAAGAGATAAGGGTCAACAAAATAGCCAGGATAGCACGAGAAGCGTCTCGACAACGGGAAGAAGGGGAGAAGAAACAAGAAAAATATTCCCCATGTCGATTCGACTCGACAAATGAAGACAAGTCAGGAAAGGAAAAAAGTCGATCTCTCATAACAAGACGACTAACAAAGGAGAACACTTGAAGAGATAAAAAGCCTACAATCAAAGATCTAACAGGAAAATCGCCAAGAAGATTCACATGCAATTCCCATAAAATGAAAGATGTTCTTATTTCCAGATAATTTACCCAGAAAAATAAAAGGCGTTCTTATCTCAAAACACAAAAACAAGTCAAGAAGGCAAAGAAAACTTACTCATACTCATGATGGTTGACGGAAAGTCCTGAAAAATCTGAGAAGGATGCCGGAAAATAAGGGCGCCGGAAAGCTTGAGATGCTGTGTTTGCCGGAGAAAACAGAAGGCTCAGAGAAGATGAGTGCGAAAAGTGAAGACGAGAAAAGGGGAGGAGTATTTATAGAGAAGGCAGAGAAACCCCAGCCCTCAGGTTAAAGTCATTTTCAACGGTTAAGATGGTGCACAGAATACGAAGCGGTGGAGAGAGAAAGTGTCTTATCTTTTGAATTTTGAAATTTGAAAAGATCCAGACTTATCCAATCAATTCGAAATACAATTGGGTAAACATCACTTTTCAAGTCGCAAAAACAAGAGGGTACAGTTTAGGACAGCGACAGGCGACAGAGAGAAAGGACTCGAGGAAGACATTCGACCGCCAAAACTTACTCTTAAGCTTAGAATCGCTTCGAGTAATTTTTGGGGGGGACTAGATGATATAGCCACACTGGCTCATAACGGTCCATATCATCACGGTTCAGAGATTATCAAGTCGACTTTAGCAAAGTCGACTCCGCCAATAAGGCTCTTCATGATACTCACGGTCAAGGATCCCGGTTCTCGTCTAAGTCGACGTACACATGTCGACTAACATAAGTCTATTTCTTCAAGGACGATGGTCAGACGTATCAGGATCCACTAGCGGTTGAATACGATCCAGTCGACTTGAGTCGGTATCTCAGGTCGACTGAAAGGATCTTGCAGTTCATAGATCCCAACAACTTTGATACACCTCAGCATATCGAGAGAAAGTTAAGGATAAGAAGAAAGCTAAGGAAGGATCTAGATGCTGACTAGGAAGTGGGCAGAATGCGAACCGACCAGGGTATTTTAGACATTTCCAGTAAGTCGGTCGGGGCACTTTGGGGACTTCAGGTAAATGTTGCACTTCTATATAAAGGACTGAGGTAATCCCAAAACCCTAACTCCCATTCATTCCATATTCTTTCCCATTATTGCTGCTGCTATCTCAGAACAACTCTCTTCATCTCTTTCACATACTGACTTGAGCGTCGGAGGCTCTACGCTGGAAACCCCTCCGGCGTTAAGTTCTTGCAGGTGTTCTTGCGGTTCGACAACAATTTGGAGACCATCAGGACAGATCTGAGCTCGTTCTCATCAGTTCATTCCAGATCCAGGCGATTTTTCACCGGTTCACCCCAGATCCGAAAATAGACCCATCACCCATGTAGACTGTAATCTCTCCATCCCTAAGCCGTCTGGTTTCCTGGAACCCCTGCAAAGAATTGCAGACATGATCAATGGCTCCAGTATCTACACACCAGGTACTGGTAGATACAACCGCTAAACATGTTTCTACGACAAAAGTATGAGAGTTACCTTCTTTGCCCTTCTTGAGGAGAGGACAATCGACCTTCCAGTGCCCTGACTTATTGCATTTGTGGCATCTACCTTTCGGCTTCTTTGCCACAGCCTGTTGAGGCACTAACTGGGTCTGTGCCTTTGCCTTTCCTGCAGCCTTCTTTCTCTTCCTGCCTTTGTGAGGCCTGGAAGGTCCGACTTGCTCGGCAACCATCACAACTGATTTCTGAGTGAACAAGGCCTCAGCCGACTGGAGTTCTGACAACAGTTCTGGAAGAGCCATATGCATCTTGTGCATGTTATAGTTCAACTGGAACTGACCAAAACTCTTCGGCAGAGATTGGAGCATGATATCAACCTGGGTTTCCCCGTCAATCAAACCTCCAAAAACCTCTAGCTCATTCAGCTGCGCCATGACCTTGAGAGCATGCTCCTTACGGGTGTACCCTCTGCCATGCGCGTGTTCATCAGAGCACTTAAAGCCTCTTGTCTTGCAGCCCTCAGCTGATGCCCAAACAGTTCCTTGAGGTTCAGAAGCATATCTGCAGCAGTGGCCATTGATTGATGCTGATGTTGAAGGACATTTGACATGGAAGCCAGAATGTAACACTTCGCCATCTCATCAGCCTTCTTCCAC
>CACSLK010034108.1:528136-541197 GCA_902706635.1 Striga hermonthica | reverse complement strand
AGATCTGGCTGGCCCGAACAGATGACCGCAAATCAAATCTTCTCGGAATCGAACAAACTTGACCAATCCAGAAAGCTGGCATCACGGCGAAGTCAACGGTGTTGACCGATCGGAAATCGGAGCATCCACGCGCTCTCACGCGCGCGTGTGAGTCCCAGCAGCTGCGATCTTCCGGTGGCGCGTGAGGGCAAGTGCGGCGGCGGCTGGCGGCGATCTCGACGGCGATCTCTTCGATTCGTCGTCCTGGTCGTCGTGGTATGGTCACTTGCTGGTTTTGGTCTCCGGTTTGGATGGATGATGGATTTGATTGGAATCCCGTATATACCTTACGATCTTCTACTGTATTCTCAAACAGCTATCTAGATCTTGTATCAGTGGAGCACAAGAAATAGAACAACTCCTTGTAAGAGAGAGAGAGAGGGGGCGGACAAATTTCCCTAGGATATGGGATTGTGTCTCCCTCTTCCAAGAGCCTAATGCTGTATATATAGAGCTACAATAGGGACCCTAAGGAGAATAGGATAAGGGCTTCTAATATATTAATACTGTGGAGCAACCCCACAATTAATATATTAATAATATTAAAGTCCACCACAATAATATTATTGCACTCCCTTTACCTATCCCAAATTACATTTGAGACTCCTTATTATAATTATCCAATTTACCTCCCCATGTTTAAGATATAATGTCCATTAATTAATTCGATCACTAATAATCAAGAACTAATTAATATATTATATTACCGAAGCTAGCGCTCGCTCATAGCATTCATATTATGCCGGAATAAATCCACCTGCAGGGTTTAGCATAATATTCCTTCATGAACTCACTTCGGGGACATCATCAGACTAACGCACATGGTGACCGTAAATATCCTAATAGCACATCGAACACATAATGTCATTACCCAATTCATTAAGTATGTCGACCCGGCTTGGATCTCACCCAAAGAATCAAAGCAACAACAATTATGTGCACATGCCTATTTAATATCTTACGGGTTAAGAGCACGCAATAATTATCTGAGGCCTAGTTCGCTTACGACGATCAGTATAAAACGAACATCCCTCTCTGGGATCCTGTTCAATACATAAATGGACTAGTGCAACTAATCGGTCAAGACAAACCGTACGGTTGACACTACAACCGTTCTGATGGGTTGTTCAATTCCATCTAGGTTGTGAACCAATGATTCTTGTTTCGCAAGTAACTGATATAGTGATCTTCGGTACGCCCGATGATGACCCACTTATCTACATGCAAAAAAACAGAACGTGGAACTTATTTAACCAAACATAATTCTCATCCATCAAGAAATAACAAGTGTAATATCCACTAAAGCAAAGCTTAAGTATATAACACCAACATTTTCCACATGTTGGGCAAGCTGGTATTTGTCTGGGACGGGTCCTCCGGTCGTCAAGAGTGGTTCTAAACTTCCTCTTCTTCTGGTTCTTTGATGGTTGAGTGACTTTGGGCTGGGCTGGTGGCTGAGCAACTGGCTGGACTGGTGTCTGGGTGGCTTCTCGTCGGATACTGGCATCGACTTCTTGAGCAATGGCGACTGTGCGGGCGTAGGTCTGGACATCGTGACCTACGATGTTGTGGCGGACTGTTGGGCGAAGTCCGTCGGTAAAACGATGGGCTCTCTTCACCTCCGTACCCACAAGATTAGGTACAAAGGCTCCGAGACGGGTAAACTCTCTTTCGTACTCGTCAACAGAACGAGTACCCTGGGTGAGTGCCAAGAACTGGCGCTCCATGTCTGCTCGGTAGTACGAGGGATAATACTTCTCTCGGATCAACTCTTTGAATTGCTCCCAAGTACAACCTTCTTTCTCGCCGGGATGCATACTCCAATAGGCATTCCACCAGAGTCGGGCATCCCCGGTCAGCTGAATTTGGGCACATAACATGCTGTAACGATCAGGGCAGTCCATGACCTCGAAAATCATCTCGAGGCCCTGAACCCATTCATCTACTATACGAGGATCTCCTTGGCCAGAAAATTTTTCTGGATGGTAGTCGCGGAACTGGGTGACCACTGTGGCCTATGGGACTTCCTGGTGATCTGGATCTCTACGAGGAGGCATCTGAACATTGAAATGTTTAACATAATTAAATAACATAAGGGATTAACTAATGAACTGTTTAAGTACACAAATTTCTTGACGAGTCGCTAATTAACCTGAAAATACTAAGGTCGAACTATCAAATAACTGAGACAATCGACTATGTTCTGAAAATACTCGAGCATCTTACTGGTTTCTAGGGTTAAATATTTGGTACCCTCTTATTGAGCATAGACTTAAGCATTCGTTTAAATATATATAAACTATAACTCAGCACTTACCTGATAGTCGGCGAGGCGTGAGCATAGCGTGGCTGGATCTTTTCTGAAAATTTCTTACTTAAAAAGCATTCAGATACACAAAACGTGCTCTGATACCAATTTGTGACACCCCGCTAGCTTACTAAAATCAGAGTGCAATTTTCGCAAATTCTTTACGTTCTAGTTTGCGAAATCATATCTCGGGATGCTACAGAAAAACATTTCTTTTCTAAAAATCCGTTATCTTTGTTAATGTAATACTGTTTATGAAAATCGGATTATCTTTTATTAAACAAGCGTGTAATACTGTATAAAATTCGTCTGAAAGGCTAGAATCAAAGTCTGAAAATAACACGCTAGTTTGAAAGTCTGAAAACATCAACGAAAGTACAAACGTGGCAAATAATATACATATAATAAGTCTGCAAAAGCATAAATACATATGTACTTCACCAACGACCACCAGCTCCGCTCACTCCTCCGGACCGACCCTATCACCTGAAACGGATCATAATAGTGGGAGCGTGAGTACTAAAATCACTGTACTCCGCAGAAACTCATACTGAATAAAACAGTAATAATAATTGCATCACCATGATCAAACGCATGTATATCTGCTGCTATCTGTAACTGCTCGTCAACAGTATAAACTGGACATGTTTGCCGACTGCAATAAGCTCAGCCGGAACCATGTGCACACCCTAGTGGTCAGATCTAGCCACTAGAGCTCATAGTGGAATTACGCAAACTGGCCACCACTCTAAGCGGAACTGATATATACATACCTCGCATGATAGCTGTAATTATACTCAATGTAATACTCAGTTTGAGTCCTCACCTGAACTGATAATGTAAGTGCTGCTACTTATCACTCTGAAAAAATATATAAATAAACAAATACTAAGTACAATGCTCAAACTGACTGAAAATAGCTGTTAAGATGCTCGACTCGATCTAAATATTTAACTCGAATATTCTCGGGGTTTAACTTAACTGACAAGAAAACCGGACTTAACAGATATTGGTGAACTGGACTGACTGGACTGAAAAATTAACTGAAATACTGTATTGGACTCGGACCGGATCAGTAAATACTGAACAACTCAAAAAAAATCTGGTCTAAACCGGCCGGTTCATTTTCTGGCCGGACCGCCGGCTCGCTGCGGTGGGCTACTGGCTGACCACTGGCTCGGTCACTCGCGCACGCTGGGCGTGGTCTGGGCGTGCCGGTGTCGCTGGCGCTGGCTGGCGCTGCTGGCTTGGTCCCGGGCGCTGGCTGGTGCTGCTGGCACCGTGCGTGCGCTGGGGACGGTCGCTGGCGTGCTGCTGTGCACGGCCAGTGACGATTGAACACATACTGAGCACAACTGGTTACTGCCATGCCCACTGGCGACGGCCTTGACTCGCACGAGCACTGCCGGACGCAACTACGCATCACGGACAGGTGGCTGGTGCATGGACTACACTGGTTGGGACAATCGAGTACTCGGGCGTGCTGCCGGGTATCGCCGAGGCTCGCTGGGCATCGCTGGCACGCGATTGGGCGTGCTGGCGTGCGTGGCTGTTCAGCCAGCGTATGTGGGACGCTGCTGGCATGCGTACGGCATCGCTGGGCACGTCACTAGGTGTGTGTTGCGTTGTTGTGTACGCGGTTGGGCTGGATGTGCGCTGCCGTGCGTGTTGGCGTGCACTGCGCACGTCTACGCGCATGACTGCGGCATCTCAGGGACTTAACTGATGAGTACTGGGCACGCTTGCGCGTGACTGGGCGCGCGGACGCTTCCTGCAAACTCGCTGGGCCTGCCGGGCGCGCCTGCGCGCACGCTGCGTGTGGTAAGCATCTCGGTTGGTATTTCGCCGCCCGTCCGGCTACTTTTTCTGACAACCCTTACATGACTGAGTATAAAATGACTTGAAATGACTGAATATGCATAGATTATTCGGGACTTGCCGGTTACTTTTTGAAATCACTCGGAGAGGGCTTAAATAGCACCTCCGAAGCCATTTTACTAAAAACTTTAGACCGAACAACATGACTTTGACATGATCTTATTAACATGAACTTAACTACATAAAAAAAAGGGTAAATAGGGGTATACCCTTCAGTTCGGTCGAACATTGCACGGCGATGTGCGTGTGTACCCGGTGCTTGAGTGCGTGTTCTTGCTCCTCCTTCACTTCGACAATGCTTAGCTATTTTTGTACTATTTTTTCTACAATATTTTCTTACTATTTTCTCTCAGATTTTTGGCTGAAGTTTGGCTTGTTCTTGCGTGAAAATGTATGGGGAAAAATGTTCCACCCGCTCGGTTATTTAAAGGGATAAAACCGAGGGTAAAACTCGGTAAAAGGAAGGATGAATGATGATTTTTCCCTTGCTGCCACGTGTCTCGGCCAAGTGCTGAGGTGTGGCATTTTAGGCTTAGTCATCGCCGAGGTGTCAAGCTTGCACGGGCTTAGTCATCGCTCGTGCGTGCATGTTGCGCCATGTGTGCAAGCTACTAGGTGACTCATCACCCCACTAGCACACCCAACATTTATCTTTAGACTTTCCCACACGGTAATCTTAGGGAGGGAATGTGGCTTGATCATGTTGCTAAGCATTGCCTAAGTGCGCGCTTAGCGGCCTAATGATGCGCGCTACATGCGCTATGCGCGGCGATGCGCGCTGTGCGCGTTCGCGTGCATAATTGCATGCACGACATACGTGCATGAGTGTACCTTGTGTACATTCATGACATAACATGATTTGACTTTGAAATTAAATATGAACATTCTTAATTTTCAATAATTAATCCCGATTAATCATGTCTGTTTATAAAATAAACGGTTCGAAAATTAATTATTGACTTAACTAGGTTAATAATTAACCGAATAAACTTTTCGACTTAAAGTCGAACTTATTCACTTAAACGCTGAAAATGAACAAGATTAATAAAAGAAAATACATGACTTTCATTAATAAGAAACTGGGTTATTACATTTTTTATCTGATTTACTAGTCGGATTTTGTACAGTATTACATGCTCGTCTAAGTAAATATAATCCGTTTTTCTTAACAGTTTTAACTTAGAAATGATAACGGGTTTTTCATAAAAGAATGGCTTTCCAGTAGCATACCGAATCACGATTTCGTAAACTAATATGTATGGTAGGAAAGTATTTGCGAAAATTTAACTCTGATTTTTATAAGCTAGCGGGGTGTTATAATTGGTACCAGAGCATGTTTTTGTGTATCTGAATACTTTATTAAGTCAGAGAATTTTCAAAAAACCCGACCATGCCACGCTCACGCCTTGCCGACTACCAGGTAAGTGCTGATTTTTCCAGTTTATATATCTAAACGAATGTCTAAGTCTATGCTTAGTAGAGGGTGTCAGATATTTAACCCTAGAAACCAATATAGATGCTCGAGTTAGTCATGGAGTATTTTCAGGATATAGTCAAGTTTTTCCATTTTATCATTCGACTCTAGTTTTCTCGGGTTAATTTTAGCAACTCGTCAAGAGATTTGTGCGCATTATTAATCAGTTAATGTATTTTGCCATGTTGTATTCATGTATCAGATTATATTGAACTTTTCAATATTTAGATGTCGCCTCGTAGAGATCTAGATCATTAGGATGTCCCCCAGGCCACCGTAGTCGCTCGGTTTCACGACTACCATCCAGAGAAATTTTCCAGCCAAGGAGATCCCCGAATTGTTGACGAATGGTTCCAGGGCCTTGAAATGATTTTAGAGGTCATGGACTGTCCTGATCGTTATCGAGTCCTCTGCGCACAAATACAAATGACGGGTGACGCACGTCTCTGGTGGAACTCCTACTAGGGAATTCGTCCTGGTGAAAAAGAAGGTTGTACATGGGATAATTTTAAGGAGTTGATACGGGAAAAGTACTACCCTGCTTATTATCGAGCAGAAATGGAGCGTCAATTCCTGGCGCTCAAGCAAGGTACGCAGACACTGGACGAGTACGAGTGAGAATTCACTCGACTTGGAGCCTTAGTTCCCGAGCTGGTGAGCACAGAGGCAAAGAGATGAAGACGTTTTACTGATGGGCTGTTACCAGTATTCCGTCATAACATTGTGAGTCACGGAGTCCAGACCTATGCCCACACCGTCACTATAGCCTAGGAGGTGGACGCCAGCATTCGGAGGGAGGCTAACCGCGATCAGATTCCACCAGTTGCCCCTACTCAGTCATTGTCCATGCCACCTACTGCCCAACCACCAAAGAACAAAGGCAAGAGGAAGTAGAGACCACCCCAGGACGACCGGAGAAACCGCCCTAGACAACAACAACCAATGCCAGCCTGCCCCACATGTGGACGATTTCACCGCGGGGAATGCCTTGTGGGCCCGAACATCTGTTTTTATTGCCGATAGCCCGGTCATACCCGTGCTAACTGCCCTGCACGGCTACAACAACAACCACCACAGCCACAACAACCTCAACAACAAACCCAGCAGCCCAGACAGCAGCCACCGTGACAGCCCCAACAGCAGCAACAATGCGGGAGACAACAGGCCCGTGTCTATACCGTCGATCAGGCCGAAGCAGACCAGCACCCAGGTACTATGTCTAGGATGATTATTCTTAATGATGTTCTTGTTTTTGCCTTATTCGACACCGGAGCGACCCATTCCTTTATATCACGCCATGTCTTGATGCCATTGGGGTTCATTCTGTCAGTGCTTTCGATCCTCTCGAGGTGAGTTTAGCCTCGGGGAGAAAGATAGTGACTAATGCCAAAGCCGAGAGTCTCAGCCTTTCCGTCGGCAGCCGTATCTTGACTACCGACGCTTATGTCATCGAGATGAGGGACTTTGACCTCATTCTCTGTACGGACTGGCTAACCTATTTTCAAGAAAATATCCGTTGTCACGACCGGGAGATTACTCTTTATCTTCCGGGAGACGACTAGATCACTTATTTCGGTTCCAGGACACGTACTCTGCCTCATATCATTTCTATGGCGAAAGCCAGAAAGATCCTACAACGAGGTGATTTCCAGGGATACGTAGTGAGCCTTATCGGAGACGAACCAAAAGCACGGACACCTCACGACATTCCTATTGTTTGTGAGTTTGTGGACGTGTTTCCAGACCAGCTTCTAGGCGGACCACCCAGTCGACAGGTGGAGTTTTCTATCGATCTTATTCTAGGAGCCGGACCAGTATCCAAGGCGCCGCACAGAATGGCACCTAAGGAGTTGCAGGAGTTAAATACTCAAATTCAGGAGTTGTTGAATCTCAGTTTTATTCGACTGAGCGTTTCACCATGGGGAGCCCCCGTTCTATTCGTCAAGAAGAAGGACGATTCTATGCGCATGTGTATCGATTACCGCGATCTTAACCGATTGACGATCAAGAATAAATATCTGCTTCCCAGAATTGATGACTTGTTCGACCAGTTGAGGGGAGCCTGTGTATTTTCTAAGATTGATTTACGTTCAGGTTACCATCACCTGAAGATCAAGGAGTCAGACATCGCCAAAACAATATTCCGAACCAGATACAGTCATTACGAGTTCGTGGTTATGCCGTTTGGTCTCAGTAATGCCCCGGCAGTGTTCATGGATTTGATGAACCGTGTATTTCATCCTTTTCGTGATCAGTTTGTTATTGTATTCATTGATGATATTCTTATCTATTCTAAGAGCCAGAAGGAGCATGAAGAGCAACTGAGGGCTGTTCTTGAGACCCTTAGATGTGAAAAGTGTATGTTCTCTAAATGTGAATTCTGGTTGCAGCGCGTGGCTTTTCTTGGCCACATTATTACTCAGGCAGGTATCGAAGTTGATCCATCTAAGATTGCCGCAGTTCACAACTAGTCAGCACCAAAGAATCCATCCGAGGTTCGTAGTTTCCTCGGCCTTGCAGGTTGTTATCGCAGATTTATTGAGGGATTCTCCAAGATTGCCCTCCCTTTGTCCCAGTTGACGAAGAAGTCTGTGAAGTTCGAATGGAAAGATCGTTGTGAGTCTAGCTTTCAGGAGCTGAAGGAGAGGCTTACAACGGTACCGGTGTTGACTATTCCGGATCCTTCTCGGAGTTTCACCATTTATAGTGATGCTTCGAGACAGGGTTTGGGGTGTATACTTATGCAGGACGGCCAGGTTTTAGCGTATGCTTTACGTCAGTTGAAGCCCCATGAGCAGAACTATCCTACACACGACCTGGAGTTAGCTGCAGTAGTACATGCACTTAAAATATGGCGGCATTATCTTTACGGTGGTCGGTGCGAGATTTATACCGATCTCAAGAGTCTGCAGTATATTTTCACGCAAAAAGAGCTCAACCTGCGTTAGCGACGTTGGTTAGAGCTCGTTAAAGATTATGACTGAATGATTCTGTATCACCCGCGAAAGGCGAATATTGTAGCTGATGCCCTGAGCCGAAAGGTAAAGGGTGAGTTATCTTGTTTTATTACTCAGCAGCGCCATCTTGTTCGAGACCTTGCCCGGATGTAGATTCAGGTTATCGAGTCACTTCTTGCAGAGATCATGGGGAGTGTCCGCTCAATGCAGATTCAGCCCACGTTGAGAGATCGAGTCCGGCGAGAGCAGGCTTCTGATCAGTTTATTCGTGCTATTGAGGGCAAGGTTTACGTTGGAGGAGTCGAAGGTTATTCCCGAGGCACAGATGGAGACTTGGAGTTCAGAGGCAGGATTGTAGTGCCAAAAGTCGAGGCTTTCCATAAGGAGATCTTGACCGAGGCACACACCGCGCCTTATCTAGCGTACCCCGGTAGCACCAAGATGTACCACGACCTGAAAAGGTCATTCTGGTGGCGGGGAATTAAAAAAGATGTTGCCAGTTTCGTGAAGAAGTGTTTGGTCTGCCAGCAAGTCAAGGCCGAGCACAAGAGTCCGATAGGCCTCCTGCAACCACTTGAGATCCCGAGGTGGAAGTGGAAAGAAGTCACGATGGATTTCGTTACAGGGCTGCCCAGGTCGTCCGAGCATCACGACGCGATTTGGGTAGTAGTGGACAGATTGACGAAAGTTGCACATTTCCTACCTTTATCGATGACCATGTCAATGGAGAAGTTAGGCGAGATTTATACCAGTGGGATCAGTCGACTCCACGGAGTGCCCGTTCATATCGTGTCAGATCGAGATCCCAGGTTTACCAGCAGGTTTTGGGAGAGTTTACACGAGGCGATGGGCACGCAGTTGCAGTTCAATTCGACTTACCATCCAGATACAGACGGTCAGTCAGAGATGATAATTCAAACGCTAGAGGATATGCTCCGAGCGTTGGTTCTAGACAGAGGTGGTAAGTGGGAGTCGATTTTGCCGTTAGTCGAGTTGGCCTATAACAACAGTTATCAGGCGTCGATCCAGATGGCTCCTTTCAAAGCACTTTATAGGCGTAAATGCCGCTCGCCCCTTTATTGGGACGACGTTGGCGAACGTCAGGTACTCGGTCCGAAGATGATCGAGGACACAACTGAGCAAGTTGAGCTGATCAGGTAGAGGTTTAAGACAGCACAGAGTCGGCAGAAGTCATCAGCCGACAAGCATAGACGAGATATTCAGTTCGAGGTCCGAAAACGAGCCTTTCTGAGAGTTCGTCCATTCCGCGGGATCATTCTATTCCGAAAGAGAGGGAAATTACATCCCCGTTTCATCGGCCCGTTCATAGTTCTCGAGCGAGTAGGTGAAGTAGCCTATCGTTTAGCTTTGCCTCCCGAGTTGTCCAGTGTTCATAATGTTTTTCATGTATCCATGCTTCGGAAGTACATGTGCGATCCAGATCATATTCTCCAGCATACTGATATTCAGCTTCAGCCAGATTTATCGTACGAGGAACGTCCGGTAGCAGTTTTGGACCGATAGGTTCGACGGCTCTGTAGACGAGATATTCCCTCGTACGTATCAGACGGAATCGCCAAGGAGAGTCTGATGCCACTTGGGAGCGCGAAGGAGACATTAGAACTCGTTTTCCCGACTTTGAGTTTTGATGTATATACTTTTCCTATATTCTGTATATATGTCCAGTTTTGTACTTCCGAGGACGAAAATATTTTAAGGAGGGTAGATTGTAATAGCCCGTTTGTTATTAATAAAAGCGATGTGTTTCCTTTTGTTAATAATATTTATTTCAGCTTCCAGTTAATAAGTTCGACTTTAAGTCGAAAGTCTATTCAGTTTATATTAACCGAGTTCATTTCGATAATTAGTTCCCGAAACGTTTATTTTTATAAATGGATATTATTAGTCGGGATTAATTATTGTAATCAAGATTATTCGAATTAATTTTCGTAGTCAAGTTTCAACCGAAAGTGAGTAAACTCGGTTTAAGTTGTCATGTGTACTTACTGTTCTTATACAGCAATTCGTTTACATTGGTACACCGTCCATCATTAACTTATGCCTAAGTAATTGTCATTAACCGTAGCTTAATTAACTTAATCCATGCTTAACCTATTAATCCATGTTTAGCTTGTTAATTCATGTTTAGCCTGTTAATCCATGTTTATGCTTAAGTAAGTACTATGTTCAAGCCTAATTAATCAAAAATTAAGACCCTTAGTTTTGCCGTGAGTTTTCTAGCCTAGGATGTCCTTGTGCAAGTTGCACAAGTGACTCACCTACTTGCTTGCACTTATATGGCATAGTATAGCAATGCACTTGATTAGCCATTCTTCATGCCACCTAACCCGATGACTCGGCAAGGAAAATGCCACGAAAGCACATGGTGAAAGCAAGTGGCGTCACACGGTTAACTCGTCATCTTTCACCTCTCTCATTTATATATATAAGTTAAGTCTTTGCCGTGAGTTTAGTTCTTCATTTTTCCATGCAAAAACCGAAAGCTTTAAGTGGAGAAAACCGAGAGAAAAATAGAGTAGATAGGCAAGAGAGAAGTGAAATAGATAACTTGTACCATAGCCTTATAAGGAAGCAAGCACTACCGAGCAAAAGCAACGCAAGCACGCGCAAGTTCTAGCCTTTTCACGAGCAATTCGAAGGGTACACTCTTAATCATTTTCTCTTAGTTATTTTATAGTCATATTAGCAAGACCATGTGATAGTCATGTTGTTCGGTCCAAGTTTTATGCCAAAATGCCCTCGGAAGTGCTATATAAGCCCTCTCCGAGTTATTTCAAAATGTAGCCGGCAAGTCCCGAGCACTTTCATTTTTAGACATTTTAAGTCATTTCATGTTCAGTCATATAAGGGTTGCCGGAGAAAGTAGCTGGACGGCCGGCGAAGGGCCGACCGTAGTGCTTACCGCACGTAGTGGTGTAGCGCTGATGAAGGATCTTGTGTTTCGTTCCACTCGCTTGTCTCGAACACAGCTTCGCCACGACCTTGCTCTCGACGATAGGTGTGATCGACTGGGTTATTAGCGTAACTCTCTCACGATACTTGAGTTCACTCGGTAATTAGCCTCGCTCACTCTATTTTGAACTGGCTCGAGGCTTAGCCTCACCAATTCGATTTGTATGATCAAACTCTTACGAATCCTAACACACGGTTTGGAACAAACATTCTTTTCTATTCAACTCATCCAAGACATTAAAAACAATGAGGGAGCATCCCTATTTATGGATCCTAACTATGACTAATTCTATTCTACCTAGGAAACTTATTAAAGCAATAAAATATTAAATTCATAAACAATCTAGATATTATTTGTAACACCCCGCTTTTCCTTAAATATCAGAGTGCATTTTTCGCAAATTCTTTTCTTAATAAAACATATTTATTTGCGAAATCCTTTTCGGGATGCTACTAAAAACCATTCATTGCTTGGGAAATCCGTTAACTTTATTTAAATTTAACTTTGAAGAATAAACGGATTATTTTAGATCAACTAGCATGCAATACTTTATAATGAAAATCTGTCTGATAAATCAGTTTACAAATAAAACTGACATGCTAGTTGAAATATCGTAAAGTGACAGCGGAAGTTATGCGTGGCAAAACATAACTGTACAATAATTTATAATGGCTACTAGCCATGTCCCAAACAGCTCCGTCATCTCACTCCTCTGTCCCGACTTCATGACCTGAAAAACATGATAATAGTGGGAGCGTGAGTACTAAGAACACTGTACTCCGCAGAAACTCATACTAAAGTAAACATCAAGAATAATATCAATATCATGGCTGCAGGTATATATAAATAAACTGTAATCTGTAAACTCCAGACACGAGGTCTGTACTGAACTGGCCATGTGCACATTCTGATAGGCAATTAAGGCTACTGCGCCTCCACCAGAACTCTGGATGGGCAATTAAGGCTACTGCGCCTCCACCCAAAGTGGAATAACTGATATACATACCTTGAAACATGATAGAGTAATTATAACCAATGTAATACCCAGTCCGAGTCCCCACTTGAACTGCTGGTTGAAAATGTAAGTGCTGATATCTGAATCCTGAACAAACGGAAAATAATATAAACAATTACTAAATACTATGCTCAGACTGATAAAAATAACTGATTAACATGTTAAGATGCTCTACTGGACTTAAACATAATAAACTCAGAACTGAACTGACATTAATTTACTTAACTGAACTGGACTGGAAAATTAACTGAAAATGGGACTAAAATCATGAACTGTATTCGAACTGTATCAATAAATACTGAACAACTCAAAATCTGGTCTAAACCGGCCGGTTCATTTTCTGGCCGGACCACCGGCTCGCTGCGGCCGGGCGGTCGGCTGCTGGTTGACCACCGGCGCGGTCACTCGCGCACTGG
>CACSLK010034108.1:488585-499360 GCA_902706635.1 Striga hermonthica | reverse complement strand
TATTTGGTCAGCGATACGTTTATCAAATATGAAGGATGGATAATGTCGAGGGTTGAGATGTTAAGCATTAAATATCCACGGTGGTTTACAAATGGCGTGAGAAAATAAAAATCTTGTGTCAATATATTGGGTGATTATATCTATGTATTATATATAATTTTATTTTTTTCTTGTCTCAATCAATAATTCTTCGCCGTATGTAGGTCCTTGATTTTGTTGCAATACATGTATCATTGAATCGGGACTCAGAAGATAGAAAAAAAGAGGACTGGGTGTTACCTGCATTCTTCAGAGTGAGACACTTAAAATTAAAATCGTCATAATTTGAATATATAATGTTTCGTATGTTATTTCGTATAAATATTTAGGTTTATTTCAGGCCATGGCCATCTGTTCTTTCGACTACAAAACGATTCAGGTCGTGTGCTTTCAAGATAAAATATTCACCGGTCGTGCGGACGAATGTTCTAGTATAATGTTGCCAATAACGGATGGGAATACGCACTGGTACATATGCGTTGTTGATATTAAAAAATCCGTTATACGAGTATGCGATACATTACGTTCAGTGGATGCAAATGCGAGGAGGATTGCCCTCGCGCAGAGAGTGGTAAATACAATGCAGATTGTGTCTGAAATTGTAACGTCCGTATGAAATTGTCAACATGCTGAAATTGTAACGTCCGTATGATATAGTGTAAATACATTTTTGTAAATTTATATTGGAAATTTTATATTATCATTACCAGATAGGGCGACTGGAGCAGATTGTGTCTTCTTGGGATGATGATGGGTTCGTGGATAAGAATATTGCAATGGGGTACCACTGGGCGATCGACCCAGATATTCCACAACAAACAAATTGGTACGGAAACCAAACAACATGCTAACAGTTATGTTCGAATTGTTACCTATTACATTGACTCTTACCTTATAATGGATTGTTCGCCAGACACGATTGCGGTCTCTTTGTGTGTCTTCAGATGTTTAGTCGTTTCATTCCATCAACAACTATTACTTGGCGTTCACTCACCGAGGCAATGACCAGTTAGCGGTTATTTTTTTTTCTTTTTTCTCAATTCAAATCTAAAATACGTTGAATGTTTTGTGCAAACAGGACGAGTCAAAGGAAGCAAGAAGAAGGTTAGCTGTGACTCTTTACAACTCTTCATTCAATCAAATACCAAGAGAGTAAGTACAAAATAATTATGTGAACATCTAACTGTATACTTTTACAAAAAAATTGATAGGTGACCATTGTTATTGAATAAGATTAGCACATCTAACTGAATTGATAGGTGACCATTGTTTTAAGAGTTACAACTCGAGTCAAATAAATTTTGAAACCCTATACGATTTGCTCGAGTGTGGCGGCCCTCCACCATTTTTTGAAGATACGGAGCCTACATTCTTTGGTCGTCCTGCTGATTACTCAAAAAAATCGTATGAGATTCCGATTACAACAACTGATGAATTTCGCAAATATGTATCCAGTTACATCAACAATGATTAGTATGCAATTGATATCGAAGTTGATTGGGGTTGACCGATTCGAAGAAGATAATGGCTGTAAAGCAATGGTCGGTATGCAATTGGTTGGTTGTTTTGTTTATTTTGACAACTCAAGCCTAGTAGAGCAATTGCAATGATGAAAGCAATTTCTTTTCTTTTTTTTTATTACATTGTTTAGAAAAAAAAAAATTAAAAAAAAAAGTTCACATTACTTTGTCCAATGCTACAAGCAACATGCACCTGCATTGGGTACATTGAATTAACCGAAATCTACCCATGTTTAATGATGAGTTGCATTTACTTTGGTAGTAGTGTTTGGGGTTGCGCACGTAATGACAAGAAAATATAACTACACATTCTTCAATCAACTACAACAACGGGCATTAATGTACTGCACATACAAAATATTCTGAAAAAATAAATAAACGAAAAAATTTCTATATTAAAGAAATAGACCGAAAAACATGCACAATTAAATAATCTTATCCATATATTTTAAATAATAAAATGAACTAAACGTAAGTTAACATTTAATTTTATATTATTTGTATAGATAATAATAATTAAAAATAATTGCTAGTACCAGTAAATATTTGTATAGATAATTAATTTAATATCCAAATTTTAAGGTTATTAATTTAATAATTTTCTAAGTTTACAATTAACATTGTTAGTTTAAATTTTCAAATAATTACACATTACCTAAAAATATGTAATACATGTAAAAATTGGTCAAATTCGTATGTGTCAACAAAATAGGAATGACCATTTGAAAAGACATGTATGACATTCATTTACATCCCAACGCCTTCATCAGATTTAATAAATATCTCGGTATCTCAACCCCAACTTATTCACAATTTTCCTTCATTACCGCCCAATAAAAATAAAAAGTAATCTTCTCCTTCATAAATCACAGCGTCGCTCAGTGAAAACAAGAGGTCTTCAAAAAAAAATAATTCAATGCCTATTTCAGAAGTCAATACATTTATCAAAGTCATTCATCCAGAAGTTCAACCATTTCTGGTACACGTTTTATTTTAAGTTATGAGATGTGTTATTTATAGTAAACCCTAAATGTTCTTATCATATTGTTTTGCATAACGTTGATAATTCGCATAATAGGCTCTTCCACCTGCAATTAGTGGATATTACGATGGCCATCGGCCCATCAACTGTACATTCCATAGTGACACAATCGACTGTGGATTAAAATGGGATATGAAAGTGGACAATTTTGGTGGTGAAATATGTTTTACTGAGGGATGGGTTAATTTTGCCATACAGAACGATGTCAAAAGCGCCTATTTTTTGGCTTTCAAATTAGTGAAACCAAACAATTTTGAGTTTTACCACTTTGATCATAGTTGGACTCAGAAAAATCGGGTAACCCACCGGTGTCATGCGCCCTTACCACTTTGATCATAGCTGGACTCAGAAAAATCGGGTAACCCACCGGTGTCATGCGCCCAACGAGACTGGCTGCAGTCGCCCTAATTTGTTGGATCTTAACCGCTTTATGTTAATGAACGTCATCAACCCTAACAGCAACAATTTGGTTAGTGTTATGTTTCTGATTTTGGACAATGCATTGTGCTTGAATTCTATAACATCTGTTTGTATATATGTCTAATATCATCAGTTATTTATGCTTCCTAAATACCTCTCATCACATTCGTATTTTTTCTTAGGCTATCCCCCCTATGATTCGGAGCGCTGTCGAACATTTGCTTTCAATTGAATGCACATTGCAGAACAGCGAGGATAAAGATGCATTCAAATGGCCAGTAGTAGTTAAACGTCTTGGAACAAAGATTGGGTTTGCAGATGGATGGGAAGACTTTAAAAGAGATAATTCTGTTCAAGAGGGTCACATACTTCTTTTGAACTTGGAGGCCCAAACAGGTTTTTTTTTATTTCTTTTTTTTTTTGGGTCAAATGGTAATTATTTTAATAATTTTAACACTAAAAACCGTAAAATCGATGTGCCTAAACATGTTCATTGTCTACCATTTTGACATTGATTGTTGTCGGAGAGACCTTAGATCATTTTTGGGATCTTCCATTGAAGACGATGAGGAATTGGATGATATAGACGAGGAAGCTCTTGTTGGTGGGTTCCGTATAAAGGCTTCCCGCATTCTTGTTACCCGCGGCCGACAGGTAACAAATATGTACTTGCAAATATCTACATTTGATTAATCTTCAATTAAAAAAAACTAACATTGCATGTGTTAATTTAATAATATCAATGAATTTGTAGTAATGCAATATTTTTATAATTCAATATAAAAAAGACGATTCCATCTACATACTGGAATCAAGCATTGAGAGGCACATATGATGAAGTTCAATCTGCACGTATTCGTTTTGGGGGTAACCAGTGGATTGTCCAAGCGAAGAAAGAAGGGGCCAAACACATCTTAACAGGACTAAAGGACTTCATCCATTATGCTAAAATATTTCAAGGAACATTTATCATTTTTAGGAAGGTCGAAGTTCAGTGCGGGGATTTGGCGTTCGAGGTTGAATTTTGAACAATGTCTATTGATTTAGGTTGATGTGGAGGTTAATGAATGTGTATGGTTGAACATACATTTTCTTATCTTTTCGTATTGTTAAAGTTTGCACTGCAGGAAATGTATGGTTGAATGGTGGGCGGATGTCATTAAGTGAAGTAATGCAAACAAAAATCATCCTTATCTTTGTTGCTCATCCTTTGTTTTATTGTACTTATGGTTCTGTTGGGTGTCTTACAGTCATGACAATATTTTTTAAAGTAATTAATTTAGAGTTGTTTACATTTTAAGATGAACATTTTGCATCATGAGATGAATATGTTATATGATAAGATGAATATGTTGTAATCCATTGAAACCGTTACATAATAAGATGAATATGTTGGATAATAGGATGAATATGTTAGATAATACTCAGATGAACATGTTTCATTATGAGATGAATACGTTACAAAATAAGATGATATGTTAGATAATACTCAGATGAAGATGAATATGTTGGATAATACTCAGATAAAAAATTTTTACCATTATGAGATGAATATGTTGCGAAATCCATTTAACATGTTAAAAATTAAGATGAACATGTTACATAATAAGATGAATATGTTATAAAATAAGATGAGTATGTTAGATAACAAGATGAACATGTTCATACTCAGATGAACATGTTGCATTATGTGATGAATATGTTGCGTAATACATTGAAAATGTTACATAATAAGATAAATATGTTGGATAATAGGATGAATATGTTAGATAATACTCAGATGAACATGTTTCATTATGAGATGAATATGTTACAAAATAAGATGAATATGTTAGATAATACTCAGATGAAGATGAATATGTTGGATAATACTCAGATAAAAAAATTTTACCATTATGAGATGAATATGTTGCGAAATCCATTAAACATGTTAAAAATTAAGATGAATATGTTTGATAACAAGATGAACATGTTATGTAATAAGATGAACATGTTGCATTATGTGATGAATATGTTGCGTAATACATTGAAAATGTTACATAATACGATGAATATGTTGGATAATAGGATGAATATGTTAGATAATACTCAGATGAACATGTTTCATTATGAGACGAAATATGTTACAAAATAAGATGTATATGTTAGATAATACTCAGATGAAGATGAATATGTTGGATAATACTCAGATAAAAAAAATTTACCATTATGAGATGAATATGTTGTGAAATCCATTAAACATGTTAAAAATTAAGATGAATATGTTACATAACAAGATGAACATGTTTTATAATAAGATGAACATGTTGCATTATGTGATGAATATATTGCGTAATACATTGAAAATGTTACATAATACGATGAATATGTTACAAAATAAGAGGTATATGTTAGATAATACTCAGATGAAGATGCAGTCCTTATAGGGAACCAACAGTTGGCTTCCTTATGGAGCCAACACCCAATTAAATTTCTCCATGTGGGGATGTCCCACATAGAACCCATGTGGGACATCCCCACATGGAAGTATTTAATTGGGTGTTGGCCCATAAGGGAGCCAACTGTTGGCTCCCTAGAATTACTCGATGAAGATGAATATGTTGGATAATACTCAGATAAAAAAAAAATTACCATTATGAGATGAATATGTTGCAAAATCCATTAAACATGTTAAAAAATAAGATGAACATGTTACATAATAAGATGAATATGTTATATAATAAGATGAATTTGTTAGATAACAAGATGAACATGTTACATACTCAGATGAACATGTTGCATTATGTGATGAATATGTTGCGTAATACATTGAAAATGTTACATATTAAGATGAATATGTTGAATAATAGGATGTATATGTTAGATAATACTCAGATGAACATGTTTCATTATGAGATGAATATGTTACAAAATAAGATGAATATGTTAGATAAAAAGATGAACATGTTACATACTCAGATGAACATGTTGCATTATGTGATGAATATGTTGCATAATACATTGAAAATGTTACATAATAAGATGAATATGTTGGATAATAGGATGAATATGTTAGATAATACTCAGATGAACATGTTTCATTATGAGATGAATATTTTACATAATAATATGAATATGTTAGATCCATTACGCTAAAACATATCAAGGAACAATTACCTTTTTTAGCTAAGTTAAAGTTGAGTACGGGGATTTGGTGTTCAGGGTGGAATTTTGAAAAATGTATAATGATTTAGATTGATGTGGAGGTTAATGAATATGTTAGATAATAAGATGAACATGTTACATACGAAGATGAACATGTTGCATTATGAACCTGTAGATGAATATGTTACATAATACATAATTCAATATAATAAGATGAGTAAGTTATATAATATATTAATATAATATAACAATATATATATTAAGCTGAACATGTTAAATACTAAGATGAACATGGTAGATACGATGAACATTAACCATTATGAGATGAATATGTTGCTTAAACCATTGAACATGTTGAAAATTAAGATGACTATGTTATACTATAAGATGAATATGTTAGATAATAAGATGAACATGTTAAATACTAAGATGAACATGTTGCATTATGAGATGAATATGTTATATACTATGATGAATATTGAACATTATGAGATGAATATGTTGCTTAAATTGCTTAAACAATTGAACATGTTGAAAATTAAGATGACTATGTTATACTATAAGATGAATATGTTAGATAATAAGATGAACATGTTGAATACTAAGATGAACATGTTGCATGTATGAGATGAATATTTTATGTACTAAGATGAATATTTTGCATTATGAGATCAATATATTGCTTAAACCATTGAACATGTTGAAAATTTAGATGACTATGTTATATAATAACATGAATATGTTAGATAATAAGATGAACATGATACATACGGAGATGAAGATGTTGCATAATGAGATGAATATGTTGCATAATCTATTGAACATGTTAAAAATTAATATGAACATGTTAAATTATGTGAAAAACATGTTACATTATAAGAATAACATGTTACATAATAAGATTAATATGTTATATAATAAAAGGTAGTGTTCTTGTTGCTTCATATGCTGGTTATTTTTTTTTTCTCAACATTCAAACCAGAAAATATATTAAGCTCACAAAGATTGTTTGTTTTACATCAACGACACATAAATAGATATGGGTCTGCAAAGGCAAGGAAAAAAAAAAAAAAAAAACAGCCATACACCTTTACAATTGACATGGGAAACAAGTTTATAAATTTCCTTGCATAGCCATCTTGGCTAAACAAGCAAAAATTATACAAATATCCTTATAAAAAATAACACTACAAGAATGAACAGACAAGCACAAATACTTGCATTCAACCACAGCTGCAGCTCTCATATCCCATGATTCCAAATTCCCACAGCACCAGATGACAGCTTACCTGTTTGTCCATATGGCAGGTCACATTTTTTTTCCATTTATTATTGGCTGCATATTTGAGTACCCAAAGAGCACACACAGTATAGGCCTCCATTGAACTTCCAATGAAGTCCCATACCTGAAAGTCCAACTCCTCAAACCTAACCTACTGTTTTTGCATGAACCCCTTTAATTATCCTCACTGTTCTCACCTGACCTCTCACTCATCCCCAGCCGCCTAACATATAGCCTTGATACTTCAACATTTCTCACATAAGTAAACATAATCCACTCATCCATAGCCCTTTTAAATAATTCTGTTTCCAGCACTTAACAGCCCTAAACTGAAGTAAGATATGATCAATATTTTCCTCACACTCCCAAAAGACCTCACATACTATATCAAATTCAATTCGTCTCTTTTTCAGTTGTACCCTAGTCCCCACAAACTCATGGCAACATTTCCCGACTGAGGCATTACATCAAACACGTAATGTGCTTGTAAGGATACAACAAAACCAACATATCACTAATCAATCGCTAGTTAACAAATCCACATCCTCACATCAAATCATTTGTAACACCCCACCTTATCGTAAAATCAAAGTGCGGAAATTTTGCAAAGTTATTTAAAAATAAAACCTTTTACTTTGCGAAAACTGATTCGGGGTGCTACCTTAAAAACGTGACTTAATTTGGAAAACCGTTACTTCAATTTAATAAAATTTTATTGTCACTGGAAACGTAAAACTTTCCAAAAGTCTGTCAAAATATAAGTTAGTCAAAAGTCATCATCAGCGGAAACGTAAATCATCATATTATATATACAATCAAAACATGAAAGTCCTGAAGCCTTCGTCATCTCACGCTCCCGGCCCGACCTCCTGACCTGAAAAACATGATAAAAGTGGAAAATGAGCACTATGGCACTGTGCTCCGTGGAAACTCATACTAATGTAAACATTGAAAATAATAACAACATCATGATATCGGCATATACATAACCTCAACATGAAACCGGTAATAACATGAACATGAATCTAAAATCGTCACGCAAACGTGACCCTGACCGTTACCTCATCTGCCGGCAAAAGCTAATGCCGGACACCATGTGCACACTCTAGTGGGCAGACTAGGGACACTAGAACCCATTCCGAGCGGATACTGAACTGAAATACATACCTCAAACATGGTACCGTAATTATAATCAATGCAGTACTTAGTCTGAGTCCCCACCTGAACTGCTGAAACTGAACGGTAGTGCTGATGCCGGATCAAACTGAAAGTAATATAAACAATTACTAATGACTATGCTCGGACTGTTTAACTTAACTGATTAATTTCGTTAAGATGCTCTACTGAACCTGACATGATATTTAAACTTAACCGGAATAACCGGAACTGAACTGACATGAACTGATCGGACATGAATTTACTGAACTGAAATAATCCCGAAAAATTAACTGAAAATACCAATTAGATCATGAACCGGGCTGAAATCATAACATAAGGACCGAACCTATTTAAAAATGGGGCTGAATCGGTCCAGCCGGTCTGAACCGGTCTGGACCGGACTGCCGGTCGACTGAACCGGCAGTCGGCGTCGGCTCGGCCAGTAGCCTGCCGCGTGATGCGCACAGCGCGCACGGGCGCTGTTGGCTTGCTGCGGGTGCTGGACAATCGTCCCAGGAACGACTGGGCGTGCTGGGTACGTGCTGCGTGCCGCTGAACGCGCATCGGCACTAGACATCGCGACTGGCACCATGCGGCCCGCATGCTAGTGCGCTTGGCTGGGCGTTGGCGGGCACAAGCGCACTGCCAACGGCTACTCGCAGCGGGTACTGATCACACGCAGTACTTGCCGCGCATAACCTGTATCACCCGCACATTGGCTGTGGTGCCGGGTGACTGCTGGGCGTGGCTGCCCGCTATGTGCGGACAGCGTGGCCTACGGCCGACCCTTGCCGGCCGTTCGGCATTCACTCTCGAGCATTCTGACCCCAATAAACATGTGACTCAACATGAACATGATCATCGAAATGACTTAAGAACATAACTTTTCGCATGATTAACTGAACGGGCCGTGGCGAGCGCGCCACGCGCTGCCGACGGCAATACGCCGTCTCTCGACCAAAACATCTTTCCCCTCGGCAACTCAAGACCAATTCAACATGAAACATCATTTAAAAGTTATTGGAACATAAATCGCACGGACCATCTTGACTCTTCTGAAAGTAACATGATAGGACTTGGTGCCGCCCGTGGCCACGCGCGATGAGCGCTGGCGACGACTTTGAGCCATTTAACCAATAAAACAACATTTTTCCTCGACCATCATCAAGTAACTGACTACAAAATAGTAAACTGATCATTTAAATGTAAATGGTTCGAGAGTTGCCAGGTAAACGAGAAGTTACGCGATTACGACTTAACTAGCCATTAACCGAGCCTATAGCCGCGAACTCTTGAACATGATTCGAACATTAATACCTAAAATGAACTTATTGCCATAAAAATAGGTTGAGTATGGCTATACCTCCTTAAGTGCTCGACGGAATATCGCAATCGATCGTGACCTCGCGTGTGTGTGCGCCGTGTGCGATGTTACTTGTCGTGCGGTGTGTGATTAGGCGTAAAGAATGACCTCCAAATTCTCTAACTCTCCCCTAAGATCTCGGTAATATATATATATATTTAGCTGAGTATAAGGAATGAAGTGGGGGAAAATTTCCAATTCTTATGCTATATATAGAGAGGGCCGAGAGATGGGGTGACATAGCATGGACGTGGCTCCACTTTTGCTTGCCAATTGTCCATTAATTAGATGATTTAAAGGGTGACTAATCCCCCTTCAACTCCCACATAACGACACGTGTAGTACTTAAAAGGAGAAGAAATGGCTGGTTCCTTCACTTGAAGAAAAGGCTACGGCCTTAACAAATTATTGGAAAATTTCCATATAGCTTACGGCTTTTTAAGCTTAGTTTAAGGATTTATTGTTAATTAATCATTTCTTATGTTTAATTATTTATTTAAACATAATTCTTAATTACCAAAATTATTCCGAACGTAAATGGTACGTCGAAAATAAATTTCGGTAATCTTGACTGAAAATAATTAATTCCGATAATTAATATCGAAACTTAAAAAAACATAACTTATACTGATAAACTGACGGAATGTCGCTGACTGAATAATTAATTCCGGACTCATTAATTAATTAAACGAATTGGAATTAAATCTAGAAAACTTATTCGGTTACTAAAATAAGTAAACCGAATAACTTATCGACTAATAGTCGAACATAGGATATGACTGACTGATCAATCTGAACTTGAACATG
>CACSLK010034108.1:465637-480582 GCA_902706635.1 Striga hermonthica | reverse complement strand
GAAACCAAGGAGCATCTGGACCGACGACGAAAGACAAGCAGAAGAGGCTAACTTTCGAGCTTTATATGCCATCATGTCTGCTGTAGATCCCACCCGGCACAAGATAATAATACAGTGCACGACAGCTCAAGAAGCCTGGAGGATCTTAGAGAGACAATTTGAAGGCACGAATGCGGTTAAAACATCAAAGCTCCAAAGAGTCTCAACTGAACTCGATGAGATCCGTATGAGGGAGGATGAAACCATTGACATGTATTATGCTCGGTTCTGCGACCTGGTTAACCAAAGTGCAATGCTTGGTGAGCCGGTTCCAGAAGCTAGACAAGTGCAGAAATTGATAAGAACTCTACCGGACAGATTTGGGATTAAAATTACTGCACTAGAAAGTTTTAGAGGATTCAGAACTTGACATCGATGATCTTCTAAGTGAACTTCGCACCTTTGAAATCAACCATGGCTTTGACTCTATGAGGATAAGCAAAGGGAAAGGGCTTGCATTAAAGGCCAAGGTTCGTACTACAGTTGTTGAGAATGATGAATCCGATGAAGAATCTTTTGATCCTGACGAAATCACAAAGGCTCTCACCGTGCTTACCAAAAATGTCTCGAAGTTGAAGAAATTCCAGAAAAGGAGATTTCAGGGCAACAGGTCCTTTGAAGGTGGCAGGAACCAAATTCAGCAGTTTGGAGAAAGGAGGTCTGGCATGCAATTTAACAAGCCTCAGAATGCTAACCAAGGAGTAGAAAAAGACCAATGCCGAGAATGCAAAGGATTTGGCCACTTTCAAAAGGAGTGCCTTAATTTCAAGAAGAAGAATAAGACATTCAAGGCTACATGGTCCGACTCCAGTGATGACGAGGAGGATGAACCTGAGATGACTGAGAACTCTGACTGCTCTAATAATTCTGCTAAATGCCTTCTTAATGAGTATAACTGTTTTACTTCCTCTGTTCATCTAACTGATGTTGAATCGGATGCAGGTTCTTACGCAAAAAATTTGAGCGAGGTAGACTCTGATGAATTCTCAGACCCTGCTACCGAAAATCTTGTACTTCACAAGTACGCCATTGAAAAGTGTCTCAAGGTAAGGGATATCATCAACAAGTACCAGGCTCAAAAACAGAAGATGAAGGCGGTGGAACTACGTTATGCCGAACGTGAAAAAGAGATTGAGTATCTTCGGAACGAACTTCAGAAGATGAGGGTAATGACGGTTGACTTGAACGAGAAGCTCATCAGATCAGACCTTCACATTGGAAAACAGGACAAGGACCTAAACAGTTGTTTCGCAAAGCTAGCACTGGTTGAGCACGACGATAAACTCAACAAACAGGCCAGTGAAGAACAGAGTTTTAACATTGAATCTCTGCGCAACGAACTGTTTGCTGTTCAAAGTCTTGCTGGAGAAAGAGAAACTGAAATAGTGGTTCTTAACGAGGAACTCGGTCGGGTAATGGAGGAACATGTGGAACTTCGGAGTCACTGTTCTACCCTTGAAGAAAGATTGCAAAAGAGTGAAGAAGTTGTTCGAATGATCAACAAGCCAAGGGCGTAATATGCTGAAGTTCAAAAACTGAGTCAGCAGATTGGTTCATCCAAACCAAGTAAGACTGTCCAGAAACAGAAACTGAAAGGGAAGGTTGGAGAATCAAGCTCTTCACTGAGTAAGGCCGATCTAACTTTTGTTAAAGAAGGATACTCATTTGACTCCAAGAAAGGTAAGTCACACTCTCCAAAGGTTCAGCACAAGAATACTGGTAAGAACTTTGTACCTGTTTGTCACTACTGTGGGATTCGCGGTCATATTCGTCCCAAATGCTATAGAATGCATAATGATATTTATACGAGTCGAATTAATGACTGGAGTCCTCATGGTATTCCTATGAAAGCTCCTAAATTGAAAGTTGATATAGTGAACCATGAACAGAAAAAGATCTAGATTCCTAAGGATCGTAAGAACCTCTGTCTATCCTCCATACTTGCTTTGAAATCCACATCCAACTCTGATTGGTATTTTGATAGTGGTTGTTCTCGTCATATGACAGGTCTGAGATCTAACTTGACCAATATTATGCCTGTCTCTTCCAGTTCTGTCACTTTTGGTGATGGGGCAAAAATTAAGGTTCTTGGAGTTGGGTGTTTAAATGTTCCTGGTCTGTCAAAACTTAAAAATGTTCTTTTGGTTCAAAACCTGAAAGCAAATCTTTTGAGTATCAGTCAATTATGTGATCAGGGTTTGTATGTGAACTTTACTAAAACTCAGTGTCATGTGTCTGATCAAGAAAACAAACATGTTCTCACTGGTACTAGGTTCAGGGATAACTGCTATCTTGTGGAACTTGATTTGAAATGTAATAAAACCAGTGTTGATTTAACTGAACTATGGCATCAAAAACTAGGTCACATTAACTATCCTCACCTGATTGAACTCTCTTCCACAGGGGCTGTTCGAGGATTGCCGAAGCTGAAAAAGGAAGAACCACGGATTTTCGGATCATGCCAAATGGGAAAACAGAAAAGGGCTTCACATAAGAGGTTGGCAGAGGTCAGTACAAACCGTGTCATGGAGCTGATCCACATGAACCTGATGGGACCAATTCAGGTTGAAAGCTACAGCGGTAATAAGCACTTGACGCCTTCAAAAAACTCACGTTAAAACTTGAAAATGAAAAACAAACCAATCTGGTGGCAATACGGAGTGATCATGGTAAGGAATTTGAGAACCGTGGTTTTGAGTTATTTTGCGAATCACGTGGCATATTTCACCAGTTTTCTTCTCCTATCACTCCATAGCAAAATGGGGTTGTTGAACGTACGAACAGGACCCTTCAAGAAATGGCGAGAGTTATCTTAGCATCTCAGGGCATGTCTTTAAGATGGTGGGCAGAGGCTGTGAACACGGCATGCCACATAATTAACCGTGTTTATTGTAGGAAGGGAACTGGAGTAACTTCATATGAAATATGGAAAGGTAAGGCACCAAATGTGAAATATTTTCACATCTTTGGGTGCAAGTGCTATATCTATAATGATAGGGAACACCTTGGTAAGTTTGAATCCAAGAGTGATGAGGGTCAGTTCCTTGGGTATTCTGCTAATAGTCGTGCTTTTCGTGTGCATAATCTACGTACTGAGGTGGTTATGGAGTCTATAAATGTTGTTTTTGATGATGGTCTTGAATGTGCTGTAGTGCCTGAAGTGATTAACATAGATGTGTCCAGTGGTAAGAAGTTGTCAAATTCTGAAACTGTGAATGTGCTAAATGATGTTAAGTCTGAAACCATTGAACATGATAAAACTGATGAGTCTAATGAATATGTTGTTCCAACATCCTCTGGAAATCTTGATGAATCTCGGCGAGATCCTCCTGCCAAGATTCAGAAAGATCATCCTAAGGATCAAATCATAGGAGGTCTATCCGAACGTAACACTAGAGGAGTTAAACCTGATTTTCGAAAGATGGCTGGTTTGTGTCACCTTGCATGTTATGTGTCTAAGTTGGAACCTAAAAATGCTAAAGAGGCTCTGTGTGATGATTTTTGGGTTCAGGCTATGCACGAAGAACTTGAACAATTTGTGAGAAATGATGTGTGGGAACTTGTCCCTAGACCTTCTGATTCGAACGTCATTGGAACAAAATGGATCTTTAAAAATAAGACGGATGAATCAGGAGAGATTACTAGGAATAAGGCCCGTCTTGTGGCTCAGGGGTACACCCAAGAGGAGGGTGTTGACTTTGATGAGACATTTGCCCCTGTAGCTCGGCTAGAGTCTGTTAGGATGTTCTTATCTACTGCGTGTTTGCTTGATTTTGTGATTTATCAAATGGATGTAAAATCTGCATTTTTGAACGGTTTTTTGAAAGAGGTTGCTTAGTTAAGCAACCTGAAGAATTTGTAGATCCACATCACCCTGACCATGTGTACAGGTTAAAGAAGGCGTTATACGGACTTAAACAGGCTCCTCGTGCCTGGTACGAACGCTTAACTCAATTTTTGGTCAAAATGGGATATTCTCGAGGGGGAGTTGATAAAACTCTTTTTGTTAAAAAATCTAATAAAGATATTATCATTGTACATATTTATGTAGATGATATTGTCTTTGGTTCTACCTCGAGAACTTGGGTGAATGATTTTGTTACTCGCATGTCTAAAGAATTTGAGATGAGCATGGTAGGAGAAATGTCCTACTTCTTAGGGTTGCAAGTTAAACAATCAAAAGAGGGGATATTTCTTCATCAGACCAAATATGCCAAGAATCTTGTGAGAAAATTTGGTCTTGAAAATTCTAAGTACCCAACAACTCCTATGGGGAGCCACTCTAAGCTTTCCAAGGATGATGCTGGAACTTCTGTTGATTCTACGCTTTATAGAAGCATGATTGGTAGTTTGCTTTATTTGACTGCCAGTAGACCTGATCTGTGTTTTAGTGTAGGGATGTGCGCTCGGTACCAAGCCAATCTTAAGGAATCGCACTTGAAGGCAGTGAAGCACATCATCAAATATGTGCACGGTACATCTGACTTGGGTATTTGGTACTCACGAGACACGTCTTCTAGTCTTGCAGGTTATAGTGATGTAGATTGGGCTGGGAACATCGATGATCGACGCAGTACCTCTGGTGGTTTCTTCTACATTGGCAATAATCTCATCTCCTGGCTTAGTAAGAAGCAAAATTGCGTAGCACTCTCAACAGCTGAAGCTGAATACATATCTGCTGGAAGTTGCTGCTCTCAGCTCATGTGGATGAAACAAATGATGATTGAGTTTGGTCTTGAGGTAAGAACCGTGAACCATTTTTGTGACAATACCAGTGCTATTAACATCTCTAAGAATCCAGTTCAACATTCTATGACTAAACACATAGATATTCAGTATCACTTTATTAGAGATTTAGTTGAGAACGATGTGATTATGCTTGAGTATGTTTCTACGCAAAACCAGTTGGCTGACATCTTCACTAAGGCACTAGATTCTCAAAGGTTCATTTCTCTAAGGAAATCCTTAGGGATCTGTTCATTCTGAATGCTTGTGTGACTTTGCATTATATTATATTGTATTGTATATTACTAGTAAGTATCTATTGCATTGCGTGTAAGCATATAGGGTATTTCGCATTAGGCATATTGTGCATTTTGCATTCTCTGCACCACTGGATTCTTGATTGAAGTTCTAACTCTTCTGAAAACTTGAGAGGTGTTGATTGTCTAAGACTGACTGCGTGTTCTTATGGTACCGAGGAACATACTTATTTTCTGTATTTTTGGTTTTTGTCACAAAGAGCTGCCTTCTCATAAATGATCTAGAGCGATAGCTAGTACATGGTTCGTTTCCCAATGCGGGGTCAACTGTGAAAAGAGCGTCTGGGACAGAAAATATTGAGAAAGGGCGTAAGCTAGTGACACGCATTGCATATTACTATGTGATGTTCTTACTTGGAGCGATAAGGTGGCCATCCTCATAAAAAAACGTAGTGCTGATATAAAAAAATAAAATAAATAAATAATAAAAAAATAATAATAATTTGGAGGATCCTTGCTTAAAATCGTGGTGCAAAGTAGTGGGGTTGACTTTCACTATTGCAGTGATTGTTACTAAGTGAAACGCACTATGAATAATAAAGCATGTGTTCTTGTTGTGGTTCGCACTACCTTGTGTATATACATATATCTGTTTATCGTATGTTCCTTGGGAAATTTGAATATCAAAGTTGATCTTGGGCTATTTCCATCGATTTTTTCTAAGTTGAGAAGGAAAAGATTTTTTGAATCTAGTGTATTTTGTGTGCGATTTCTATTCCTTATTTTTATTTCTCATATTTTAGGCATACTTGCATTTGATTTCCTTTTTGAAGATGATCTATTTTGAGTCTAAAATTTTGTGAAAAATATGTGCTCAAATATGAAATCTGATTTCTTTCCTAAAAATCGAAATAATGTGAGAAGTTATTTGTGTGAGAGGTTGTATTGTGTTTGAATTTCGGATTTGGAGGGATCAGTTTATTGCATTCAACCGCCCAATTTGCAACGTTTCTTTCTCTCTCCTCACCTTGAATCTCGGGAACCTCCTTTTGCAGTTATCCTTGTCAGAACACTTTATATCCCTCACGATTCTCCACCTCTCAATCATTCTTTTTCGTCTGAAATTATCCTCTTCTCTTATACTTCTTTTCAAACCTTCTGAAACCCTATTTTTCGATCTCATTCATCGATCTTCTCCCATGGCTGGAAGCAAGGACAAGTCAAAGAAGCGGCTCAAGAAACACAAAGAAAAGAGGTTGAAGCGCCGCCGTCTCTCTCTTACTACTAGCTCTGCACGAGAATCCACTCCACCTGCAAAATCTCCATCCCCTGAATCGTCTCCTCCATCAAAATCTGTTACGCTCTCCAGTTCTCCATCTGGTTCGCCGTCTAACTCAGACAACATAGGCAAGAATCTTAAAGTGTCTCCCCTGGCCACTGGAGTACCTGGCCTCTCTGGGTTTATTGAGCCCCCTGCGGTTCATGCTTAGGGGGAGTCGTCTGCTGTTCCGACATCTGCCACCAAGTCTGTCACCGACGGCGACAAAGATAATACTGCTGCTACCGCTGTTGAGGTTCACTCGGACCAACCCACTCTACCTCCAAGGGCCCCGGTGCGACGCTCCACTCGTCGCAGAGGCAAAGAACCAATCGATGAAGATTTGGTGCCCCCGAAACCAGAAGATGATGCTTATGATCTCGAGAATGCATTTACAAACCGGTTCTATACCGAGGCCTCTCATGTCAGGTTTGAGCGTTTTAAGTCTTATGGGTTTTGGAGTGAACATCCTCTTAAGGATGAGAAATTTGTTGAACTTGGTGTTCTTCCTCTGATTGATTCTGTTGGGTTGTCTAAAACTGTTGTGAACTTGAGTTCCTTCTGTGACCAAGCTGTTTGTGAATTTTTTGCTAATCTTACCCCTGTTGTCTTTGAACCTACTAGCCCACGTTTTCATAAACTCTTTTTGCGCAACCGTATTATCGATTTTTCACCTGCTTTAATCAATGCACATTTGGGTATTCCCTCTGATATTCCCTCTTTGCCGGATGTTGATCTTGATGTTGTGACCCAGGTTCTTACTGCCAATCAGCTTGATACCTGGCCTGGGTCAAACCTCCCTGTTAATTCTTTGTGCCTTGTTGCTAATCTTCTTCATAAAGTGGGTGCAGGGAATTGGACCCCCACGTCCAACAAAACTTTGCTCACTGAATTGCAAAGCAAGGTTATCTATTGGGTGATGGTGGGTCAGGCCTTTAATTTTGGGGAGGTTGTGTTTGAGATTCTTCAGCCTTTCATTGCCAATATTGAGTCACGTCGTTCCCTACCTTTTCCTTGCTTGATCTGGTCCCTTCTTGCTGCTCAGAATTTCTCTTTGAATCCTCGATACAATGACACTCTTAAGCCTCCTTGTAAATATCTGGTTGTGAGCAACCGTACCTTGAGTAAGAAAGCTGCTCCGAAGCAGGACCTGACTCCTTCAGTGGTTCCCACTAAGTGGGACGAATTTGTCATTCAGCAGTTGGGTGAATGGGATGACCTGGCCAAGAAGGTTGCTGCTCAACAGTCTTATCTGCGTCAGATACTTCAAGTAGTCAAAGGGAAGCAGCGAAAGAACACGGGGACAGGCCCTTCGGCATCCCGTAGTTCGAAAAAGGGGGAGAAAGCTTCAAGCAAGAAGAATGCTGTTGCTGATAATGATGAGAATTCTGGGGGAGACAGCACTGATGATGCCATTGTGAACTACTATGATGATGAGGAGTAGTGCTTCTTCTTTTGTGTGTTTTGAGGGATGTAGGGAGGTCTTTATGTAATAAAGAACCTCATACTTATTTGCTTTTGTGATGTGGTGATGTGGTTGTGTTGCTACTTTTTAGTATTATGAATGCAGGTGTTTTTGTTGTTTTTGATGACTGCCTATCCTGCCTATTTTGAATGTTTATTCAGTTTATTGTTAAGTTGTGTAGACTGCAGGTACTAAGGGGGAGAACTGTGAGTAAGATATCTCTGTGTGATCTAACCCCTTGATGTGATCAGTTCCTTGGTGCTTGTTGTTTTAATTTCAGGAGACCTTGATGTCTATTATTTTCGAACTAGATGCCAAAGGGGGAGATTGAAAGATATTTTATTTTGGCATTAGTTCGTTGGTTCGAACAAGCACCTGGAACTACATAAAAAGGGAAGATCTTCAATTATTTTATTTCCTTAATTAAGTTTATTCTATTCCATATATAAGATATTGTGGATCTTATTATGGTATTTTATTTTGTAGGAAATTGGAAGTGCTAGTGATAAAGGAAAGAACAGCCGTGTGTGTGGAGAAGATTATGGAGAGAGAAGAGGAGATCTACTTACCTTAGATATACTATTTTTATGGAAGAAAATCAAGGTTGGAGTCCGATGCCATGTAGAAGACTCCAACCCTAAGGAGATTCTTTTTAAATACCCTAATGCAAGCTCTCATTGCGGCTGCTGAGTTTTGAAAATCTTTAGAGCAATATTTGAGCTTCGTATTTCCAGTTTAAATTCAGTTGTACACAGTTCAGTCTGAGAGTTCCTACTCACTCAAGGACTGAAACTGTTTTTTATTTAGTTCTTTGTGTTTCATCCAAAACTACTTTACAGCTTATATACTTAGGGAGTAAGTGTAGATTGTTAAAGTCCACGGGACGTGGCCGGAGAAATAGTTGATAGGATCTGTGTAGTGTTGGCTAGGCTTGAAGGGAGTTCGAGTCTTTGTAAGTCCAAGCTATGTGTATGAATGATCTATCGATGAAAGAGCTCTGAGGGAAAGTGGGATACTTCCCTGAAGAGTTTTTTAATCTTCGGTTTTCGGCTTCCGCATTATTGATTTATTATTTCAATTCGTACCACCATTAAGCGCACTCCGTAATAATTATACGTTTCAATTGGCATCAGAGCAGTGTTCCTGTTCTAACTACGGGATAAAGATCCTTGGGACTGTGTATCGGGCATCATGAGTCATGATGGGATGTCTGTTACGCGCCCTCCGTTTCTTGATGGTTCTAACTATTCGTACTGGAAATCCATGATGGTGATCTTCCTTCGATCCCTTGGTAAAGGAACATGGCAGGCTGTTGAGAATGGTTGGACTTTACCACTTCAAGAAAAAGTTCCTGCTGAGACTAAGGGTGGTGAGTCATCGGATGGGAAGTCATCAACTACCAAAGTACTGTTGAGAAACCAAGGAGCATCTGGACCGACGACGAAAGGCAAGCAGAAGAGGCTAACTTTCGAGCTTTATATGCCATCATAACTGCTGTAGATCCCACCCGACACAAGATAATAATACAGTGCACGACTGCTCAAGAAGCCTGGAGGATCTTAGAGAGACAATTTGAAGGCACGAATGCGGTTAAAACATCAAAGCTCCAAAGAGTCTCAACTGAACTCGTTGAGATCCGTATGAGGGAGGATGAAACCATTGACATGTATTATGCTCGGTTCTGCGACCTGGTTAACCAAAGGGCAATGCTTGGTGAGCCGGTTCCAGAAGCTAGACAAGTGCAGAAATTGATGAGAACTCTACCGGACAGATTTGGGATTAAAATTACTGCACTAGAAAATTTTCAGAGGATTCAGAAGCTTGACATCGATGATCTTCTAAGTGAACTTCGCAACTTTGAAATCAACCATGGCTTTGACTCTATGAGGATAAGCAAAGGGAAAGGGCTTGCGTTAAAGGCCAAGGTTCGTACTACAGTTGTTGAGAATGATGAATCTGATAAAGAATCTTTTAATCCTGACGAAATCACAAAGGCTCTCACCGTGCTTACCAAAAATGTTTCGAAGTTGAAGAAATTCCAGAAAAGGAGATTTCAGGGCAACAGGTCCTTTGAAGGTGGCAGGAACACAAATTCAACAGTTTGGAGAAAGGAGGTCTGGCATGCAATTTAACAAGCCTCAGTATGCTAACCAAGGAGTAGAAAAAGACCAATGCCGCGAATGCAAAGGATTTGGCCACTTTCAAAAGGAGTGCCCTAATTTCAAGAAGAAGAATTAGACATTCAAGGGTACATGGTCCGACTCCAGTGATGACGAGGAGGATGAACTTGAGATGACTGAGAACTCTGACTACTCTAATAATTCTGCTAAATGCCTTCTTAATGAGTATAACTGTTTTACTTCCTCTGTTCATCTAACTGATGTTGAATCGGATGCAGGTTATTATGCAAAAAATTTGAGCGAGGTAGACTCTGATGAATTCTCAGACCCTGCTACCGAAAATCTTGTACTTCACAAGTACGCCATTGAAAAGTGTCTCAAGGTAATGGATATCATCAACAAGTACCAGGCTCAAAAACAGAAGATGAAGGCGGTGGAACTACGTTATGCCGAACGTGAAAAAGAGATTGAGTATCTTCGGAACGAACTTCAGAAGATGAGGGTAATGACGGTTGACTTGAACGAGAAGCTCATCAGATCAGACCTTCACATTGGAAAACATGACAAGGACCTAAACAATTGTTTCGCAAAGCTAGCACTTGTTGAGCACGGCGATAAAATCAACAAACAGGCTAGTGAAGAACAGAGTTTTAACATTGAATCTCTGCGCAACGAACTGTTTGCTGTTCAAAGTCTTGCTGGAGAAAGAGAAACTGAAATAGTGGTTCTTAAGGAGGAACTCGGTCGGGTAATGGAGGAACATGTGGCACTTCAGAGTCACTGTTCTACCCTTGAAGAAAGATTGCAAAAGAGTGAAGAAGTTGTTCGAATGATCAACAAGCCAAGGGCGTAATATGCTGAAGTTCAAAAACTGAGTCAGCATATTCGTTCATCCAAACCAAGTAAGACTGTCCAAAACCAGAAACTGAAAGGGAAGGTTGGAGAATCAAGCTCTTCACTGAGTAAGGCCGATCTAACTTTTGTTAAAGAAGGATACTCATTTGACTCCAAGAAAGGTAAGTCACACTCTCCAAAGGTTCAGCACAAGAATAATGGTAAGAACTTTGTACCTGTTTGTCACTACTGTGGGATTCGCGGTCATATTCGTCCCAAATGCTATAGAATGCATAATGATATTTATACGGGTCAAATTAATGACTGGAGTCCTCATGGTATTCCTATGAAATCTCCTAAATTGAAAGTTGATATAGTGAACCATGAACAGAAAAAGATCTGGGTTCCTAAGGATCGTAAGAACCTCTGTCTATCCTCCATACTTGCTTTGAAATCCACATCCAACTCTGATTGGTATTTTGATAGTGGCTGTTCTCGTCATATGACAGGTCTGAGATCTAACTTAACCAATATTATGCCTGTTTCTTCCAGTTCTGTCACTTTTGGTGATGGGGCAAAAAATAAGGTTCTTGGAGTTGGGTGTTTAAATGTTCCTGGTCTGCCAAAACTTAAAAATGTTCTTTTGGTTCAAAACCTGAAAGCAAATATTTTGAGTATCAGTCAATTATGTGATCAGGGTTTGTATGTGAACTTTACTAAAACTCAGTGTCATGTGTCTGATCAAGAAAACAAACATGTTCTCACTGGTACAAGGTCCAGGGATAACTGCTATCTTGTGGAACTTGATTTGAAATGTAATAAAACCAGTGTTGATTTGACTGAGCTATGGCATCAAAAACTAGGTCACATTAACTATCCTCACCTGATTGAACTCTCTTCCACAGGGGCTGTTCGAGGATTTTCAGTACCATTCTCTCCTTCCTTTACTGCAGTTTCCCCTTCCTTTACCTTATCTACATCTGCCTCATCATCCTCCTCAATTACATTATGAATATTTTTGAAACATGATTGCATTCCTTTACAAATTGAATGAATATATTTTAGACCCAAATGAATATGTAATAAAATGAGATGAATATTTTTAAGATGATCAAATGAACATGTTAAATTCGGAGATGATCATGCTTAAGAAATTAATGAATCGGTTACTGGTATCATGTTCCTCTCCAGCAATGCCCGTTTCATCCTCCTCTCCTGTATATACAACAATCGGCTGCATATCAAATGTAGTTTGTTCAGTTTGTTGCACATCATTATGAAATTCAGCAGCTTCTCCCGCTTGTTCCTTATTTTCAGAAACATTATCCACTACCTTTCCTACAGCTTCCCCTTCCTTTTCCATCTCTCCATGTGCCTCATCATCCTCCCCAAATAAATTCTTAATATCTTTCAAAATTGTTTTAATTCCTTCACAAATATAATTAATATATTTCAGACCCACAAGAATATGTCATACAATGAGATATACATTTTTAAGATGATGAAATAAACATGTTAAATTAGGAGATGATCATGTTTAAGAAATAAATGAATCTGTTACCGGCATCATGATCCTCTCCATCAATGCCCGTTTCATCCTCCTCTCCTGTGTATACAACAATCGGCTGAATATCCAATGATGTTGGTTCATTGTCCAATTGCACCACATCATCATCGAATTCAGCAGCTTCGCGTTCCTCTTCCTCATTGTCTTCCACCACAGTTTCTGCCATTTTCATTAGAGTTGCTGCATATCCTTCAATTTTTTTCTGAAACATGCTGACATCACTTATCTTTGAGCGTTTTGCTCTTTCAACCACCTCTCCAAGTTCAGTTACTATTGGTCCCATTTTGTTCATTATATTTCCAAACCTTTTGAGTAGATCTTCTTCCTGAATTACGTTTTCATTTTTAGAAAATATGACAAACTTCAGTGCCTGATCAAATTTGTACGAGATTAAGCTGTTATAGTACTATATGAACATGATGCATTATGATATGAACATGTTGGATAATGAGATGCATAGGTTGCATAATGAGATGATATGAACATCTAGAACATGTTTCCGAATTAAGATCAACATGTTATATTATGAGATGAACATGATATGATGAATATACCTCGTCCACTTCTTTTCTCGATGGTCGATGTACTACTTCTCTTGGTGGTGTAATGGGATCAAGTATGACCCCCATCCCAAACCCCTGTCCAAGTTGTTCTTCGCTGACCCTTTTGGAAATTGCTTGCATTGTCCAATTAGCTATGGCAGGGAATTTCCTGGGCACATATGTCTTGTTCATATACTGCACCCTATCCAGGTAGCACAATTGCAACAAAGGTTCAAAAGAAATGTAAATATCCATCAATCGAATTGATTCATTTAAATATATGCAAACCTTACCACCAAGAAAGTGAGTGGACCATTAAAATGGCCTTCTCCACCAGATAAATCCCATAGCCTCACAGATTCTGAAAGACCTTGCAAAACATACTGGCACCAGGTATAATTTATGATCTCTGCTGGTTTTATCAATGATTTAAGCAATCTAAACCTGCATTCATGGCCCCTATTTCTCCACAGAAAGAGTGACACCACGGCTATCACAAAAATTCTCTTGAATTCATCTCCATAAACCCGTGTAGTATGCCTTCTTTCTGTGTAATTTCCAGTTACATATTGGACCAATTTTTTTGCTGTTGCAGTACCAGCTGTTTTCTTTAAACCAAAGGTCTCCCTAAAATCCCCAAAGATGTGATTATATTCTTCATCATTATCATACCATTCTCCTTCGATTACCTCTTTACTTCCTCTTGGTAGGCCCAACACAGACTCAACATCTGCTGCAGTTATGTTCATCTCTCTATTACTGGGCAGAATCAGAGTGTTACTGGCATACCTGTTCAACGATAACATTACCATGTGATATAATGTGATGTACATGTTTAATAATACAATGAACATGTTATATAATGAAATGAACATGTTGTGCATTGTAATGAAAATCAAATTGCACAAATTACCTGTAATTTTTGACCAAGAAATTACACAGATTTACTTGCGAGATCTGCTTAATCTTTATGTCCAAAAGATGTCCAAAACCAATACTCTTTACCTCCTCCTTTTGTTGGTCATCCAAATCATCGAAGAATTTGCACAAAGCTTGAGGAGAAACTCTATTTAAGAATCCTCCTTCTTCATTCATTTCAGATGCACTTTTTGCCTTCTTTCCTTTTTTTTTTGTTCTTCCACAAGTTCAGTTTTCCTTTTTCTACAAAATTAATAACATGCAAATGTCACAGTATGATATGAACATGCTTTATCCTAAAATGAACATGTACAGATATAAAATGAACATGTCTACATTCTATATGACATGGTCTTTGAACTTCTAAAAAACAGGAATAATGAGCACCTATTTAAATGCAAATTGAGCATAAATGTTCTCCAAACTTTTCCAAAACATGAGAATGATCAGTTCTTTAATGTATGACAATGTTTCAGTATGATATGAACATGCTTAATATTAAAATGGACATGTTTAAATACCAAATTAACACGTTTGAAAAGAAGAGCAGTATGTTCAAATGAACCAATATGCGAATCAAGGTGAACAAGTTTAATATGAAATACCGTTTATCTTTCTGTTGAACTTTTTCTTACCGGCTTTGTTCGGCAACAATTTCTGGCCTGCTCTTCTTCACCTTTGCGGCCACTATTTTATCCTGTGAGCGACAAAATTAATAAAATATTATACACCATTAGAAAAGTACTTTGAAAGTGAATTGATATCATAATCGGAATGGTTTCAACCCAATGCACAGAATACATACCATCATATTCTTCAATGTCTCGTTTTCCATCTGCTATTCATTGACCGATTCAGTAGTTTTTCATTTGTAAATTTAACATTTACAATCATTAAACTGACATTTAATTGACATAAAAAGCAAAGAAATTTTACCTGTGAGGGTTCGTCGAGCGTTTCCACGTTTCAATTTACTTCGCGGTTTGTATTGTCTTTGCTAAAAAAGTTGGTAATTAATTTTTGCTTCGCCAGTTACAATTGAATTATCACCTATTAGGGATATCGAGGCGCGATAATAGAAGTTGCAGGGTTGTAAATTTTAAAATAGGCGCGTGTACTTCAGGTAGGAAATAAAAGTGGATTCCACTTTTATTTGTCTT
>CACSLK010034108.1:434840-450229 GCA_902706635.1 Striga hermonthica | reverse complement strand
GCGATCCTTCCCACGGATCGATATCGGATACCAAACACGTACATACATGATTTTGAATAACCCTAGGCATGCTCCTAAAGTACGAACAGAGAATTACCTTAAAAAGGAGGTTTGATTCGATCTGAGCGACCTTCTAGTATGTGTCCCGACCACGCTTGGACGCCGGATGGACGACGATCCTCCAAACGGTTGAAAGAAGCAGACTGCCCTCGTCTTTCTCTAACCCTTCTCGTTACTCTCTCCACGATGGTGGCTGGAGTGTCTCACGAAATTGGTAGGGTTTAGAACGTGGGAGGTCCCCTCCTTTTATAGAGGTCCTTGGGCCAGACTAGGGATCTCTTAGAAGGTATAGGGTTTGGGCTCCTTACAGGCCCAAATACTTATGTTCAACCTAGAACACATTTTGGCCCGTAAATATTAATTCATTCAACTAGAGAATTAATATTGCACTCTCGTCCTATCCCGAAAAGAATCAGGGCTTCTATTAGACTCGATATAATTTCCCGTGTTTAAGATATCGCACGTCCATTAATTATTAAAGCTTTTGACTGCTTTAATTAATTAATATCTTTTATTCCTTAAGTAGTACCACTCAACCTTATTATCGTACGGATTAAATCCACCTGCAGGGTTTATACGATAATCCTTATGAGTTCCTTAAGGGGACGTCATCAACCTGGATGTCTAGGACACGGTTCCCTAATGCCAATAAATAGATATCATGCAGATAATGTTGTTACCCAAGATACGGAGCATATTGAACCAATACTTGGTTCTCACCCATGGTAAATCAAAGTAACAGACAAACATCACATATATCTAAGTATCACAGTTAGGGTTAAGAATTAGTAGAGTCAACGAGACCTAGGTTCTTCATGATAATCAGAACAAAAGAATACGTCTCAACTGTGATCCATTCAATGCGACGCAGCACACTAGTATAAACCAATAGCCAAGACAAGCTACATCCAGATTATACTACAACCTACATCGATAGTCATGTCCATAACTATCTCAGTTGTGAATACCATTTATATCTTACAAGGGACCGACAATGTAATCTTCTGTGTGACTACTAACACACCATATCGTCTACAATATAAGATAATTGGACATTTAGCATACAAGCAATCATAAAGAATGCAACAATGTAAAAACATTTATTTCAGTCAAATGGGAAATCGAATAAATACAATTCAAAAGCTCACATAAAAGTTTGCTTTACTGTATACCCCAACAATCTCCTACTTATACTAAAGCCAAACTTTTAGTATATATAAACACATGCCATAACAATTCTCCCACTTATAGTCAAAGTCTAGCTGCAACACATTGTATACCAAGACCCTCTAAGTGTTTCTCGAAGACATTGACAGTCAGAGTCTTCGTGAAAGGATCAGCTAGATTATCAAATGATGCTATCTTCGTCCCAACCACATCTCCTCGTTTTACGATCTCTCGTATAAGGTGGTACTTTCTCTCGATATGTTTACTGGCCTTATGTGCTCGGGGTTCTCTCGAGTTTGCGACAACACCAGCGTTGTCACAATAAATTGTAATACACTTAGGCACACTCGAAGATACCCCTAAGTCCAGTAAGAAGCTCCTGAGCCAAACAGCCTCCTTTGTTGATTCTGAAGCAGCAACGTATTCGGCTTCCATGGTAGAATCTGCGATGCATTTCTGCTTCACACTCCTCCATGATATCGCTCCACCTCCCATCATAAACACATAACCCGAGGTCGACTTTCTCTTATCTCGATCAGCTTGGAAATAAGAATCTATGTAACCATAGGAGTTAGACCGTCTGACTGGTAAACAAGCATATAATCCCGAGTTCTTTTTAGATACTTTAGAATATGCTTCACCGCAGTCCAGTGTCCTTGACCAGGGTTAGACTGATATCTCGCAACCATGCCAACTGCATAGCAAATATTAGGCCTCGTACACATCATGGCATACATGAGGCTTCCTACAGTCGAAGCATAAGGAACCTTAGCCATTTCCTCTATCTCCTTTTGTGTCTTCGGACACATATCCTTAGATAGAGGAACTCCATGCAGAAAAGGCAGCAATCCTTTCTTGGAGTTCTGCATGCTGAAACGAGCAATCACAGTATCAATGTAAGTAGCTTGAGATAGACACAACATTCTCTTCTTCCTGTCACGAATGACCTTGATTCCAAGAATGTACGATGCCTCACCCAAGTCCTTCATATGAAACTGTTCTGAAAGCCATACCTTTACATCTGACAAAATCTTGACATCGTTGCCGATGAGAAGAATATCATCTACGTATAGTAGTAAGAATACCCCTACGTTTCCGATGCTCTTTTTGTACACACAACTTTCGTCTTGGCATTGATCAAATCCATAAGACTTGATCACCTCGTCAAAGCGAATGTTCAAAGACCTAGAAGCTTGTTTTAGTCCATAAAGAGACTTCTTTAGCTTCCATACTCGATGCTCTTGGCCTTTCTTCACATAACCTTCGGGTTGCTGCATATAGATGTCTTCATCCAAGTTTCCATTAAGGAAAGCTGTCTTGACATCCATTTGCCAAACCTCATAGTCCATGTGACTTGCTATGGATAAAAGAATCTGGATCGACTTAAGCATGGCTACCGATGAAAAGGTCTCATCATAATCGATTCCCTCTTTCTGAGTGAAACCCTTTGCAACCAACCGTGCTTTGAAGGAAATAACCTTCCCGTCAGATCCTCTCTTACGCCAATAGACCCATTTACACCCAATGGCTTTCTTGCCTTTGGGAAGGTCCCTAAGGTCGCATACCTCCATAGCATCTATAGATTCAATCTCAGAATCCATAGATTTCTGCCAAGATTCTGCATCTACGTCTTGGATTGCCTCATTGTAGGTCCAGGGGTCACTATCATGCTCGTCACTTGGGATGAAGTCTGAGGACTCTCCCACAAACATGAAACGATCAGGCAGACGAACAACCCTCCCACTACGACAAGGCAATTCAGGTGTAAATACATCAGAGTCAACACGTTGTGCAGTCTCTTGTGGTATATACTCTTGCACACTCGGTATGCTATTGTCTTCCCTCAACTCATTTAGAATAATCTCACTCTTGGACTTATGCTCACTCATATAGTCTTCCTCTAAAAATCGGGCATTGGTGCTAACCACTACCCTTTGATCTTTAGGACTATAAAAGTAACCACCTCTCGTTCCCTTTGGGTAACCTACAAACAACCGTACTTCTGTTCTAGGTGCCAACTTATCAGCTTCCTTATCCAACACATGTGTTGGGCAGCCCCAAATCCGAATGTGGTTTAAACTGGGCTTGCGCCCGAACTAGATTTCTATTGGAGTTTTCGGAACTGATTTAGAAGGTACAAAGTTAAGAAGGTACGCCGCCGTTTCCAAGGCATATCCCCAAAAGGAGGTAGGTAATGAAGCATAGCTCATCATCTATCTCACCATTTCTAACAGAGTCCTATTCCTTCTCTCTGCTACGCCATTATGTTGGGGAGTACCAGACGCAATCAGCTGGGATGTAATCCCATTCTCTAATAAGTATTGCCTAAATTCATTGCTAAGGTATTCGCCACCATGATCAGATCGCAGTGACTTGATACTTTTCCCTTGATGGTTCTCCGCTTCTGCCTTGAATTCTCTGAACTTGTCAAAGCATTCAGACTTGCAGCGCATCAAGTAAATGTACCCATATCTGGAGTAATCGTCAATAAAAGTAATGAAATACTCAAAACCACCTCTAGCTTGAATAGAAATAGGCCCACACAAATCAGAGTGAATCAATTCGAACACATCTTTGAACCTATTCCCCTTGGCCTTAAATGGCCTAGAAGTCATCTTGCCTTCCAAACAGGATTCGCAGACTGGAAATGGTTCAACTTGGAGAGAGTCCAAGCAGCCATTACCTACCAGCCTTTGGATCCTCCTTAGATTGACATGACCCAATCTTAGGTGCCAAAGATATTTCTGATTCGACTGAGAAGGTTCCTTTCTCTAGTTTAGTGATGAAGATGCATGAGTCTCAGTCACAGTATGATATACACAAGTAATAGTCTAAAGATTGTTAACCAACATGCCAGAATAGATAAAAAAGTTATTTCTCATAATAACAACATTGTCATTAAAAATAACTGAACATCCATCCAAAAACAGCTTCGAAACCGATATCAAATTCTCCTGAAAACTCGGCACGTACAAAACGTTCTTTAATACTAAAACAGAATCAGAAAAAAGATAAGTGCACATCTCCCACTGCAACCACTGCCACTCGTGCAGCGTTTCCCAAGTTGATGGTAATCTCGCCCTCACTGAGCTGCCTTCTTTGCAGAAACTCCTGCAAAGTATAACAAACATGATCAGTGGCTCCTGTATCTACTACCCAAGAACTGGTAGAACAAGCCGCAAAGCATGTTTCGACAACTAAAGCAAGAGACGTACCAGGAGCGTCCTTATGGGGACAGTCTGACTTCCAATGTCCTGTCTTGTTGCACTTGAAGCACTTGCCTTTCGGCTTCACCACACCACCAGAAGGCGCTAATGCTTTGCTCTCACCACTCCCGCTGCTCCCACTGGTTCCACCACTCTTTTTCTGCACTTGCTTTTTCTTCTTCCCGCCTTTCGACGAAGAATGTCCCAGCTTGTATAGAAACATGAGCCTGTGGTCCCCTTCCCATAAGACCCTCCGCTGCAACCATGTTCGTAAGAAGCTCGGCTAGAGTATAGCCCTTCTTATTCATGATGGCATTCATGCGGAAGTTCTTATACGACTTCGGGAGCGAGTGCAGGATGATATCGATCTTGGCTTCACCATCGATATTTCCTCCGAGCACATCTATCTCATTCAGATATTCCATCATCTTGAGAACATGCTCTCGCACAGAAGCTCCCTCTGGCATGACAGAAGACATAATCTTTCTTATGGCCTCAAACCGAGCAGCCCTATCATGCTCACCAAAGAGTTCCTTGAGGCTCAACATCATGTCAGCAGCAGTAGGCATGGTGTGATGCTACTGTTGCAAAACATTTGACATAGATGCCAAGATGTAGCAACGAGCCATCTCATCAGCCTTATGCCACTTCCGATGAGCCTCCCTTTCCTCTTCAGTGGATTGGGCGCTCAAAGGAGCAGGAGCAGGAGTAGTGAGAACAAACTTGTACTCATCAGCAACAAGGACAATATCCATATTTCTCTTCCAGTCCAAATAATTTGGACCAGTAAGCTTGTTTTGATTGAGAATGACCATAAGCGTATTGAATGACATGATGAATAACTGAAATAAATAATTGCAAACACGTAAGAAACAATTCACATAAATATGAAGCATATAATATGGAAACCTTCAAAAAAACCATTATCTAATGCAACATTCGACAACTTAATGAACACATATGCAAGCCACGTTGGGTGGACGTTTACACTTATTTCAATCAAGCAGACACCCAGTCATTAATCTCAATTGCACGCCAACCTGTCCTTATGGCGAATGAAATTAATAGTCGAAATATTAATACTGACCATGTGAATTAAAACAGGGACTCCGTTGGGGAGTTATATTAAAATTCACATCTAAGTGATGACCACAATTTAACCCCAAGAACAATCATCCACAATTGACGAACCTACCGATGGGTAAGACACATCGCTTGTAAATAATTTTCTATGGTTATCTCAAAATAATCTTTACCGGTGAGCTTATTGTTGGGACATATGAGGATCTCGATATGCACAAATCACGGACAAACATTCAACATAAACCTATGTGCAGCGGATCTAAAGGTTAGATGAAGAAAATTTACTGCTTAAAATTTATGTAGATCTGGCTGGCCCGAACAGTTGACCGCAAATCAAATCTTCTCGGAATTGAACAAACTTGACCAATCTAGAAAGATGCCCGGATGCAAATTCAGGTGGTTGATGCAATTCCTACAACGATCACGGGAAGTGTCAGTTCTATGCAGGTTCAACCAACATTGAGGGAAAGAATCCACGGGATTAGATGTCTGATGAATTTGTTTGTTTTATTGATGCCAAAGTTCGCACCAGAGATGTCGAGGGTTTTCATTTGGGCTTAGATGGAGCCTTAGAGTTTTGTGGCAGGATCGTGTTGCCGAAAGTCGAGGCGTTGCGGAAAGAGATATTGACGGAAGCTCATACCGCGCCTTATTTAGCTCACCCTGGAAGCACGAAGATGTATCATGACCTGAAAAGGTTGTTCTGGTGGCGAGGGTTGAAGAAAGATGTAGCCGACTTTGTGAGGAAATGTTTAACCTGTCAGCAAGTTAAAGCCGAACACAAGAGTCCCATAGGCCTTCTGCGACCACTGCCGATTCCGAAGTAGAAGTGGGAGGAGGTTACGATGGATTTCGTCACGGGGTTACCGAAGTCGTCTGAACATCACGATGCTATTTGGGTCGTGGTCGACAGATTGACTAAGGTTGCTCATTTCTTGCCAGTATCGATGAATATGTCTTTGGAAAATTTGGCTGAGATTTATACCCGTGGGATCGTTCGACTCCACGGAGTGCCTGTTACTACCGTGTCCGACAGAGATCCCAGATTTACTAGTAGATTCTGGCAGAGTTTGCACGAAGTGATGGGCACAAAGCTAGCATTCAGTTAGCCTACCATCTAGAGACTGATGGTCAGACAGAGCGGACCATCCAGACGTTGTAGGATATGTTGCGAGCTTTGGTTGTTGACAGGGGTGCTAAGTGGGATTCGTTATTGCCATATACTGAGTTCGCGTACAACAACAGTTATCATTCTTCTATTCAGATGGCTCCTTACGAGGCACTTTACGGTCGTAAGTGTTGTTCCCCTCTTTATTGGGACGATGTCGGTGAACGTCGAGTACTCGGTCCGAAATTGATCGAGAAAACGGCAGAACATGTAGAGTTGATCCGACAGAGACTCAAGACAGCTCAAAGTCGACGGAAATCTTCAGTCGATCAGCATCGACGAGATATTGAGTTCGACGTTGGCGAGCGAGCTTTTCTCAGAGTTAGTCCATTTCGCGGATTTATTCGATTCGGGAAGAGAGGGAAGTTACACCCTCGATTCATTGGCCCGTTCGAAGTGCTCGAGCGAGTGGGCGACGTTGCGTATCGATTAGCCTTACCTCCCGAGTTATCCAGTGTTCATAATGTTTTTCATGTATACATGTTACGCAAGTACTTGTGTGACCTCGATCATGTCATTCCTCATACCGATATTCAGATCCATTCAGATTTATCTTACGAGGAGCGACCGGTAGCTGTGTTGGACCGACAGGTTCGACGGCTCCGGAAGCGTGATGTTCCCCTCGTTCGTATTCAGTGGGATGACCACGGGGCCACTTGGGAGCAGGAGGCTGATATTCGCTCTCGTTTTCCTGATTTTCAGTTCTGATGTATATGTCTTTTTATGTTACATGTATATATGTCCCGTTTGTATTTCCGAGGATGGAAATATTTTAAGGGGGGTAGATTGTAATATCCCGTCATGTTAATAATGTAATATCATGTTTAGTTCAGAAATAAATATTTTATTAAGTTTTATCACTCGGAACTATTTATCCAAGTCAAGAACGTTCGAATTAATTTTTGAATATCACGTTTATGTTCGGAATAATTTTTGAAAAATAATTCATGTCTAATCGCTCGATAAATATTTTACCGAGCTTAATCATGTGCGTATTAATTAATGTTTCGTTCATTGTGCGTGATCATAGCTAATATTTGAGCTAACGATCAAGTGATCACATTCTTATGCACGCCTTTAATTCTTTAAGAGATTGATGCTCAACTCAATTCAAGTATGGTTAGTTTAATCAAATCCTGTGCGTAAATTTCTTATGGCCGAGGAAGGGAGACATGGTCAAATTTTCTTCTTTCATCATTGTTTGGCATAGGTGGCGGCTTGTGACATTAAGAGATGACTAAGCACCTTAAAAGACACCTAAGGCCTTAGTTTCTTGGCAAGTGTTATATGAAGATTGGCTAAGAGTATTTGCCCTCTTCTTTACCCTTTTTGTGCGCTATTTTATATATGCTTGGGGAGAAATTACCGTACACTTAGCCTGTATATTCAGCAAACTTAAGATAGAGATTTCCCTATAACTAGCACAAAATTAAGTGAGATAAAGAGAGATTAAGATAAGGTTACACACGCACGCACGCACGGGAAGAGAAATCACGCGAGACCTTGTTCAAATCTCCGAGAGCTTATAGAGGTAACATCATGTTCCTCATTAATTCCTGTTAAGATGGTCATTTTAAAGTCACTATGATCAGTTCATGTCATAAGAATCATGAAAAGTTGAATTATGTTCGGTTTAGGCCATGTTAGGCCGTGACCGAGTGAAGTTCGTTTTTACCCGACAACTCCCGAACAATTCATGTCTAGTTGACCGTTATATGTAATCTTACACTGAGTTATGTCATGTTGGTCGAGGTAAGTTGCCGAACGGCCGACAAGGGCCGGTCGTGTGCACGCTGCCGCACACAGCGGCCGTGCATGCCAGCAGTCAGGCAGACGGGCGGGCACTGTGCGTGTACGTCCAGCTGGGCGTCACGTACGGTCTCTGTCTGCATCAGTCGTCGGTCAGCAAGTGCTTAGCGCACACCGACGCATCTTCACGCACGATAGTGCGATCACCTTCAAGCCAGCGGGCCTCGGTAGTGTCAGTCGCATGGCCGAACGTCCGGTACCGCCCAGGGATGCCCGAAAGCGTCCAGTTAAGCCCAGTCGACGCGAGTCAGCGCCCGACCGCGCGACCGAGCATCTAGTCGCCTGTCTGAGGTGCCGATAGCGCCCAGCAGTGCCCAATTGGCGCCTGTCCACACCCATTTCACCAGACCGCACGCCCGATCGCAAGACAGTACGTGCGATTGGCCACGGTCGGGCCCAGTCGTGCCTAGCTACGCCAGTTTGGCCCAACAGCAGGCCACTCATTGGCCGATCACGGCCGTTCACGCCAGTTGGCTCAGTCAGCGGCCGACTGTCTGGTAACGGCAGGCCGGCGGTTCGGCCAGTCAATAAACCAGCCGATTTAGATCGGTTTGGGTTAGCTTTCATATTGAATGGCGATTTATGATCAAGTCAAATTTTCAGTCAAATTCCGAGTCTGGAAATATTCAGTAAATTCATATCAGCCCGATTTCAATATTTATTCGATTTCGGTTATACTGGTTAAGTCCAGATATCATATTAAGTCAAGTCGAGCATCTTAACAGTTAAATTTATTGAATTCGAGCATAGTACTTAGTAGTTGTTTATATTATGTTACAGTTTGACCAGTTCACGACATCAGCACTTCCAGTTTCATATCTTCAGTACAGGTGGGAACTCAGACTGGGTATTACAATGATTATAATTACAGTATCATATTCAAGGTATGTCAATTATGGTTTCGCATAGAATGGATGTTGGCCGGTTCAGGTTGCCATAATTCCGTTCTGGGTTCTAGTGGCGTCATCTCCCACTAGTATGTGCACATGGATTCCGGCTGAGTTTATCATTATCATTATTATTATCATGTTATCATGGCAACCGGTAGATTCACGGGTCCTGGTCTGGTTTATACTGTTGACTAGGAAATTCACGGTTATGTTACATGCTTATGGTCATGATGTTGCTATTATGGTTACTGTTTACTTTAGTATGAGTTCCTACGGAGTACAGTGGCACTCACATCCCACTTTTATTATATTTTTCAGGTCACGGAGTCGGTTCGGAGCTGTGAGATTGACGGGTGGATCGAAGTTTTGATTGTACATATTATGGTTGCCACGCTATGTTCCGCTGATCACACTGTTTGTTAAACTTATCCTTTTTGATCCGATTCTACAGTCGGATTGTACATTATGATAAATCCATTTTTCTTTAAAAATTAAACAGCGTTAACGGATTTCAAAGTAATGTAAATGATTTTAGTAGCACTCCGAATCACGATTTTCAAATAGTTTAATAAAAAGATTTTATTAAATACATACTCTGATAATTAAGATAAGGCGGGGTGTTACAGATAATAACTTGAACGCAAAGAAAAAGAGAGACTTACCATTTGATGCTCGAGGATAAAAGGAGAATGATACACATGTAGAGGACAACTTTTTCACCTCTAATTTTATTTTTATTTTTGAGACTTTCTTTGTTTTATTGAGCGGATTGAACTATATACATACATTATTTTGTGAGTCTATAACAGAGTGTTCGGAGGTCCATTCTGAAATAGTTTGAGGGATTCAAACTTGGAAATCCACAAGGGAGTTGTGGTCAGATAAGTAGTTGTGTGGATCACTTTTCAAGTAGAGTATAGAGGGAGTCTATACTGTAAATCCTTGGATAGTGTTTGTGTTGTTCACATTAATGAAAGAGATATGAAGGTAGAGTGGGACGCTCTCCTGAAGGTTCAATTTTTAGTGAAAACTGCTTCCGTAATTGTTTGAATCTTCTTTACTTTCTGTGTGTTCTATTTACATGCAACTCTGGATACATGGTGTATGAGTATCAAACTTCAACTTTCTATTATATTATTTAATAAGAGGAATGTCAGCATTCCATATGAGGTGGACCTGGAGTGGTTTAAGCTGTTGGTTAATCCGAATGAAATGATGTTTGACGAGGAATGTATATGTTTGTCTTATAATATCTTAACGTATAATAATGAATTGATGGATGATGTTTGGTTTGATTTTATAAAACTAAACGTGAATGCATACTTGGGGATTATGCAAAACAATCCACTCATTTTGGACTTGCAGCCACGAGATGATATGTTGGGCATTTATACCATCGTGCCGACTACCTTTTTTGTGAGACCATTTTAATCCTTTCTCTTTTCCTTGTCATTTCATTTTTATAAATAATTATATTAAAAACATTATTATTTATTATTTAGTTGTATTTTATATAGTTGATGCTGGAGGAATTGGAGAAGGAGATCGATAAGGGGGGACAGGACCCGACCTCAGGGACCCTCCAATCTTTGATTTGCATTGCGAATGAGGGAGTCAGCGGTTGGGGGAATCCTTGTCCTTGGAGGGTGATTTAATATGTAAGTTTTCAATGATTTTGAATCAATTAATATTGCAATCTTTCCTAAAAAAAGTGACAACTCAATGCAACAGATTATTGGAGTAGTGAATTTGTCCCAACACTACGTACCTGTCTGTCCAGATCCTTGTGTTGACCCCCTACAACATACGTACAAAAACAAAAAAAAGAGGATGGGCACATTCGCGAATGCCGCATCAAAGCACTCCAAAAAATCCAAAATCTAATTTCACTAATTGCGACGTATGCGGGAGTAGAGGGGGTGAGAGAAAAGTTTGAATTGAAATTCATGGACCCCAAAAATAATATCTTGCAACATGATCGAATTTCTTGTGGTGTATGCGTTGTGGAGATGGTACGAACATTGCTAAGGAAGAAGAAGCCCTTAAACATGTCTAACAAGCAGTGGGCTGAGAAAAAGAGGCGCAAAATTGCTCTGCAAATTTTTCAGTTTAGTACAGACCAGAAACAATTACCCCCCCAGTTCTTTAATGATTTATGTAATACATTTCTTTTTGACATTTTATTATAATTTGGGTTAATTGCTAAAGAAACCTGAACCTTTTTGCGTTTGGCAATTTTATCTCAATCTTTGAGTAATTGCAATATAATCTTGACCTCAATTTAGTTATTGCAAATTTGGGTGCAGAGTGATTGATTTTAGGGATTTGTGGATCGATTTTGTGTCCAACTCTTCCATTGACATGGGTTTTTATGCCATGCACGTAGCAAGCTGACAATTTCCACGTATTTAATGTATATCCACGCACAAAGCCGAAATTCCACGTCAATGTAAGCTACCGGTAATGAATCTCCTGCTAGATCTGGAGTGAACCGGTAAATATGAGCTTCGATCTGTTCGAACCGCCTTCGAATCAACCAGCTTTTTGAAGGTCCAACCGGTTTAGGTTCTACTTGCAATAAGTAAATTGAGGTTGAGATTATATTACAATTACCCAAAGATTGAGATAAAATTGCCAAACGCAAAAGGTTAAGATTTATTTAGCAATTAACCCTTATAATTTTGTTGTTTGTTGTATGTATGTGACATTTCTAATACCTAAAAGAAAAAAATTAAACTAAATTAAACGATGAAAGATGAAAGAAATACAAAATAAACATTCGAGTTGAAGTGCGAAGGGGGTATGCGAGCAATATGCGGCGATTCGCATACCCCATCGTATAACTGAAATAACTGAAAGATGAAAGAAATAAGAAATAAACTTTCGAGTAGAAGTGCGAAGGGTGTATGCGAGCAATATGCGGCGATTCGCATACCTCTTCGCATAACTGAAATAACTGAAAGATGAAAGAAATACAAAATAAACATTCGAGTTGAAGTGCGTAGGGGGTATGCGAGCAATATGCGGCGATTCGCATACCCCATCGCATAACTGAAATAACTGAAAGATGAAAGAAATAAGAAATAAACTTTCTAGTAGAAGTACGAAGGGGGTATGCGAGCAATATGCGGCGATTCGCATACCTCTTCGCATAACTGAAATAACTAAAAGATGAAAGAAATAAAAAATAAACTTTCGAGTAGAAGAGCAAAGGGGGTATGCGAGTAATATATGGCGATTCGCATACCCCATCGCATAACTGAAATAACTGAAAGATGAAAGAAATAAAAAATAAACTTTCGAGTAGAAGTGCGAATGGGGTATGCGAGCAATATGCGGCAATTCACATACCCCTTCGCATAACTGAAATAACTGAAAGATGATAGAAATAAAAAATAAACTTTCTAGTAAAAGTGCGAAGGGGGTAGTAGCGTGCAAGACGCGGCAAATCGCATACTCCCTCGCATAACTGAAACATTAAAGAAATACGAAAAAAAACTTATGCACCAACTCTACGAATAATATGCGATGTTGGTATGTCGCAGTTGTGTCGCAGAATAGTTTTTTCGACTAATAGTCGCAGATTCATTCGCCTAACAAGAATATTTATTTAATGGGCGACGGTGACCGAATCGTACATCGAATCTACGCATATTCGTCGCAGAATAGTCACATACTTTAACTCATAATTTTCTCGCCCATGCTCATGTCGGTCGTCTATCTATCGCATAGTTCATCGCATATGTCTTCGTACTTTTTAGGGTGAAAAATTTAGCTTTTTATTGGGCGGTGTGAAAAATTTAGCAGCACTTCAAAACGGGGTGAAAATAGCTATTTTCACAAAACAAAAACTACCAAGTAAATGAGCGCAAGTGTTACACAATACCAACATTCAATGTGGATAATATATTTTAGTTGCAAAATATTATTTGTGTATATTTTTGAAATTAAAGTAAAACATATTTTCTAATAATATCAAATATTCCAGGCTTAATTGCACATAAAATCCTCACCTTTTGTTTAATTGCAAATAAAACTCAATATTTTTATATTTGCAAATAAATATCAAACTTTTATTATGTTTTGCAAATTTGACTCAAAACTATTTTTTAGCCAATCGTTGTTGACATTTCCGATCAGAAATCTTACTTGGCACTTATAAGGCTTGTCTGGCTGTAACGCCCCACTTTGATTTTAAAGAAATCCCGAGATTTCCAAAAATCAGAACAACATTTTTCGAATTCATTTTCGAAATCAAGGGAATTATCAAAACATTTACTTAGTCCAAGTCTTATCTGGACCCACGGGGATTCAACCCGATTTTCACAAGGTTTTCATTAACCGAATCACGACATCTCACATGACATTCAGCTTAATCATAATAGCATGAATAATCCAAATAAACATGATATTCAATATAATAAATACTCATGAATATCCAAAACATCAAAATATCCCAAATACCACAATTCAAAAACTAAGTTTGCAAAACAATTCAACATGTGCCAAAAATCTCAAACATGAGTTCATAGAAAGCGGAAGCAAAAGCAATAACTAAATGACCACCCACTCGTCTTTTCCTCGTCATTCGACACCTGCTTAATCTGCATCCGTGAAGAGCAGGTGGGAGTGAGAACAAATGAAACCGTAGTGCTCACCACTATACAATAAACAACAATCATAATATAGTACATGTATGGTCGCAGCATGTATATAAATCTATCATTTATCCCAATTTTCCTATCATATATCATAAATCAAGACTCCGGTGCACACCTACGCATAGACTACTTTTGGTAGACGTATCGAATGCCCCATGGGCTTTTTCATCGCATGCCCCTCGGGATTTTACGCTAATGCCCCTCGGGCTTCGACATCGAATGCTCCTCGGGCTTCTATCGATGCCAGTAGAGTTTCGCTTTATAGCTATGGGGATAACCCTTCGACGGCCGGTGCAGCTCACATCGAAGGATGAGAGCACGACTCGTCAAACACCTACATTCATCAAGGATAATCCTATCAATAACTAGCCCAACACTTAGATCACATATCATAACATTCACTTAGCCGGAACCGTATCGACTAAGTGATTCGTGGAAATTCTTAATGGAGTTTGGAACCTCGGCTTAACCAGCTACACTCGATAAACCATATAACATCACTTAGAACTCATATAGCATGCAAAAACACAGTGATGAGTAAATAGGAAGTCTACCAAGTCAGAACAATATTCAAAACAAGACTTGTTTGGGTGCTGCCTGGAAAACCATCTTGAAATGATAACTACCGGATCTTTTCAAAAAGTACTCGGCCATTTTCAACGAAACCTTACCACATTAAAGTAAACCCAGGAGTACACAAATATAAAAGATAACATCCCTTAAACCTCACTTTGACCCAGCCGAATATTTTTTCGAAAAATACAGCCGTAGAGTGAAAGTTCTAGTTCGCCAGTCAAACCTTCGAATTTGAACATGAAATTTTGACACAACCCACATGATAACAGAATAACATACTTCACAAAATTTCACATTAGAATTCATCAAAATCGATATATTGAATTTACAAGTTTCTGCCCAGAATTCAAATTCAACAAAACACATAGCTACCGGCCGAGTTTTAATTTGATATTATTACAACATACACTACATCAACAGTGGTCTAACATATTAAAATTCACATAAAAAGAATCAGAACCCAATTTATAATGATTTGTACAAAATTCAGCAGCACGATCCTTTTTTAAAATTCATAACTCAATGAATATGCATCGAAACGACCTGAGGCTTTTTCTAACATGTCAAGGACACATTAAAGCACTCAAAACTCCTGGGTTTCTAAGAAAAATACTCATGTCCTTCAATTTTGACATTAAACCGAAGAGACGAACACATAGACAACAATAATTTATAAACTCACATAATAAGTATTATTCACAACATCATGACACCCATACACACACACACACACATATATATATATATATATATATATATATGTAATATC
>CACSLK010034108.1:418734-430685 GCA_902706635.1 Striga hermonthica | reverse complement strand
TTTCACGGTAGCACTCCAAATCAGTTTCGCAAAGTAAAAATGTTTTAGTTTTCACAGACTTTGCGATTAAATGCGCAACTCTGATTTACTAGTAAGGAGGGGTGTTACAATATATCTCAAAATATTTGCCTAAGGAAGTCACCCATTATCGTACTCCAATTGGGAGATGAGAAAATGGGGCAAGGACTGGCCACGGTTCTACAGTTGGATCAAGGCTCCCTCTGATGTCCAATGAGAAATCCATTTATTCCCTTCTAATTTTAGCCCACAAAATTTTATTTGGCCCATCACACACTTAAGGCCCAAAATATCACCAAGCCCAAACCTCTTGTTCCTTTTCTTTGTATGTTCCCTTTGCTTTTCCTTCTTCCTTCTTATTATCCCCGTCACTTTTCTTCTTCCCCTTATTTTCTCTCTCCTTTTCTATCTTTCCCTCATCCGTCACTCTCATTCTTCTTCTTTCTCAAGTCAGAAATTAAAATTTCAGACTCAACCTTAAATCCGATCTTTTTCCTCCGATTTATAACCCATGCGGCATCTCGGCGGCGAGGTATTCGAGAGCGGTCGAGGAGCCCGATTCCAAGAGGCTACAAACAACGAGAAGACGCGTGAGGTTAGAACCTCAAAACTGATGGTTGGCCAGAGACGGCTTGGCAAACGGCGAATTGACGGTGGTCCCGTCGCAGATGCGAAAGTCTTGGCTGTTCTCGGTTTGGTGCGCAGTGGTTCAGAGGTAGGTTACGGTCAGGGGCTGTTGATGGTGCCTCACGGTGCACCGGCGGGTTTGTTGTAGCGCCAGTGACACAAAGTGACAGCCGAACCTGCTCGTGCACAAACGACTGTTGAAGGCGGCCCATTGCGATTGATTTTTTGACGACTAATGGTCGACAGTGGCTAGTTCCCGAAGGTTGGTCCTGTGTGAACTGACGACGATGAGTGGTGGTAATTTGGTGGTGACATTTTGTTTCCCTGGCGCTTCACTGTTGCGAGCAGGTGGAGACGGTGCTGTTGTACGTGCTCGCCGATGGAATGACGGGGCGTGGATTGAAGCTCGACGGTGGCTTGAATCTAATAACAACCAGAGGCTGTTCGATGTGGTGGTTTACGAGTCTCTCAACAGGGTGTCGTTTGAACACTGTCGCCGGAGATCTCGTCATGTCGGGTTAATGTTTCGGGAATTTCTGCTTGGTAGAATGCCAGAGAGTAGAGGAAGGTGTTGTGGGGGCAAAATTTTCTGAATTTTGAGAGGGCGCAAACTCTCCTCTTTCTGTTGTTCTCCAGGTCGAGATAGATTAGGTAACAAACAGTTGTTCGAGCTCACGGCTGAGGGGATCACTTTGGACGAGCGATAAGAGAGTGACTAAGGGAAAATTGAATGTCTTAGCCTTCAAGAAAAATTGGTTTAATGCAAAAGGAAGGATATTGAATACCAAAAATTATAAAAATCTCCAATTAAGGCTAAGGAAAGGAGTTACCAAAAAACATGAATCCTCCTCTTCAAGCAATGCATGTGGACGTTTGGAGAGTCCTATTTTCTAGGAAATTAATGGGATTAAAGAAACAATCAAAGGGATAATCATGCCACGATTCATATGATTCGATTGGCATTAAGGGGGTCCAAAATGGTTACCAAGTGGAGGGATTTGAGCTGAGAAAATTCCTTCCAAAAATATACTTCCTATTATTTGAATTTCAAAATAATAAAGCTTGTGCACAAGAATCCTCGAGGGCCGAGTGGAACAAAATTGAATTAGGTCGGTCATGGGAGCACGACTTGGACTAAGAATCATATCTGAGAACTTATCGAACGGTCCACAAGATAATTCTATGTGATAAATAAATATCACACGAGTCAACGTAACAAACAAAAGATCGCCGAAAAACTAACGTTCTACCAGTACAGTCATCGAGTACTTAAATATACAATTTAAGTACCAATTATTTACGGCATCACAACCCACATAATAAATATAATGAATTAAACAAAATTCAATAAATAGAATAATCTAAGAAATTCTATAAATTGAACGGGACGCTACAATCTACCCACCTTAAAAGGAATTCCATCCTCGGAATACAAAAACAAAACAACTAAAGAGCAAGAGAGTACAAAAGGGGATATCAAAAAGTGAAGTTCGGTTACTCCCTCCAAATCTCGGTCTCCCTCTGCCAAGTCGTCTCGCCCTCGACATGACTACACCCACTAGACATTGACGAGTACCCCTCCCGGTCTTTCCCTATTGAACTCTTAGTTTCAATAGATCACCGGTACCTCCATACAGGTAGGGTTCCGCCTATCACGTAGCTCGTCATAATTCACACGTACCTTGGGTCACGCACATATTTTCTCCATCACGAGGCATAGAACATGTCATGCATCCCCGCAAGATTCGATGATGGAGTCAACCATCAGGATAAGTTATCGACTTGGTTGACGAATCATAATAGGACATACAATCATCACTTATTCTCAAATCAGGTAAATTCAGAAAACACGGTTCTTGTTTGAAACCGATGATAAGGCTTCAATCCTTACCGACACGAATAACAACTCGTATGCAGTTTCGGAAGTAATGACTAGATACTCGATAATGATTTCCTTCCACAGAGTTGGTCTCCAATCGAGAATCAAGGCTCTATCTCGCCATCTCGAGAAAATCTCGCATGTGGCCAAGGAAACTAATCGACAAACCTCACACGTCGAGGGTTGTTGATTAGGGAATTCACACAACGGTTGGAAAGATCAACATAAAATTTGACTAAAAATCTAATTCAAAGACCCTAAAAGGACAAGGTCGGCCAAGGTTTAATGCACTGCCACCCGAGAGGTGATACACACGCTGGCGCTACATATGCGGGGCGCTGGGACGCGTGCGTGTACCCACTCGGATACCAGCTACAAGTTCAAGGTTTAGCTGTACACATTGGCCTAGGGAGTTCGTGCGTTCGGTGGTGGCGGCGGCAACTCTCGTGCGAGTTAACGGTTGGCCACTGCAGTTGGCCTCACGTCTCTCAGCCCGGGCGTGCGAGCTCGGCCACCACTTCGCGTGGCTACACCCAGCCAAGGTCGGCGTTCGGTTTCAAGCACAAGTAACTCCGCAAAAACTCCAACACAAATCACATAGGTCATATAAGCATGCATTTACCCTATTTCCGAACATTCAAGATAAGTTTTCAAAACTTAACCCGAGCAGCATTTTTAAAATCAACACAAATATCAACACATAATTCATATGAACATGATTCAAGTTGCATTTGAACCTAAGACATGCCTATAAATTTTTTATGAATACATCAAAAACAAATAAGGTCACTTACGAGGAGATAATTCAGCAAACATTCATAACAGAATAGCAGTAAAAAATTTAGAACATGCAACTGACCAGACTTCAGTAATTGCTAGATAACTAGAGCTACAGATATTCTTTTAATGAGATTCAAAACCACATGGCAGATAACTCAAATATCTACAACTTTGCTGAAGATAACATTGGCAAATAATGACATTATCAACGAGTTTAAACACAAAAAATCTGATTCATAAAATCTGTCAGAGACTAACTTATGATATAAACAACACCTCAGTATTTGTCATTTAAATCATGCTACAGACCTCCAAATGACATGATTCAAGTCTCAAATTAAACATAAGGCATGAATCTACAACTTTCATGAAGACCTCAGAAGCAAATAATGGCATTTAGCAGGTCATATATTGACTAACATTATGAACCTAGCTGTAGTCCAAGAAACCTAAACATGTAGGTGCACAGCTTCATTAAAATAGACCTAATTCAAACTACATATGACATAATGACATGATTCTTACATTTTTAGAAAGCTAAGAGGCAGCTCTACAACTTTCATTTGGAACATAGAAGCAGATAAGGTCATTAAGACAGAGTAAAAGCACATAAAATTTAAGAATCAGTTTCTGCCAAAGTATAAAACCCTATCTCATGCATATCTACATTCATTTGAACACAACTAGAGCTACAGATATCATATACGTATGAACCTTACCCCATCAGAAAGCTAAGAAATATACCTATAACTTTCATGAAGATCACAAACTCATTTGAGCACATTAAGACATGATAAGCAGGTTAAATATTTAGTACAACATGCTGCCACGTTTTTTAGAAAACTGTTCGCACAATAATGTTGTAAGATTATATCTCCTTCGATATAAATCAGATTTGAAATTCCAAATCCCAAAGAAAGCTAACACGATGAGCTATAATTCATATGAAAAACTTAACTTCAAATAACGGGTTTCTGAGGGCTAAAATAGAGGCACAACAGAGCCGACAAAAACACGATATTTCATGAAATCTCAATGAACCTATATGATTGATTTCCCCATGCTATAAGTCACTATAAAACATCAGAAGAACATCATATGACACATATAACACAACATAACGAGAGGTGGATTATACTATTAGCACGCTGGATTAACCATTTCTACACGAATATCCAGTTTTCAACCAAATCACATAAGCATGCTTTTCATAATATCAATTTTAACATCTCAAGTCATATAGTGCAACAACATAGTGCATAACCACACATTTATACCTTTTTAAAACCGCTTGCCTCACACCAAGGCACAAGATATTCACGCGATGTTGGGTCAATCCACTCGTCCCATGAACGACGTCATCGTCTTTCATCCATGCATCAGTCTTCTGGACTTTCGCTCGATTTAACATACGAGAATTATCAACTGTCGTCCCTCTCGAGGCCTAGCCACTCTCGAGAGTCGCGACAGTGATACGTATTAGAATCTCTTAAACATGGGGGTCGATCAACAACCTAAATGCGACACCTAAATGACACTCCCGGTCCTCATGGACTAGGGTTCTAATTCTCCAATTAATTCCATACACTAGGGATTCACTCGGTACCTAACCTTTCTCTTCCGATATGGGTCACAAATGGTCCTACCATGAGGACACTGAACGAATTCCTGTAGCTTGCAGACTGCTACAGGCACTCAATTTTTAATAACTAATCATCGAAACTCACAACAAAGAGCTCCTAAAGTTGAAAATCTAACTATATATCACTAGAGTTCAAACTTAACCAAAGGTGGATAGATTCCTAAGCCCCAACAATACATCAAATCGCATCACAAGTAGTCTCATTGCTACTCATGAAAAACATCATAAGTAGTTTCATTGCTATTCATGCATCATATATACAAATTACATTATAAGTATTTTCATTAATACTTATATAAGACGTACATATAAGCAGTGCGGCATGACGAAGACGAGTGGTCAAACACAAGGTCTCGATTCATATAATCACATAAACAGTTAATTCACGCATAGAGCAGTCTACAGAAATGCAGAATAGCTCTGATACCAAACTGTAACGCCCCACTTTGATTTTCAAGAAATCCCGGGCTTTTCAAAAATCGGAACAATATTTTTCGAATTCATTTTCGAAATCAAGGGCATTATCAAAAGATTTACTTAGTGTAAGTCTTATCTGGACCCACGGGGATTCATTACCCAGTTTTCACAAGGTTTTCATTAACCCGAATCACGACATCTAACATGACATTCAGCTTAATCATAATAGCATGAATAATAAAAATAAACATGATATTCAATTTAATATATACTCATGAATATCCAAAACATCAAAATATCCCAAATACCATAATTCAAAACATAAGTTTGAAAAACAGTTCAACATGTGCCAATAATCTCAAACATGAGTTCATGGAAAGCGGAAGCAGAAGCAATAACTAAATGACCACCCACTCGTCTTTGCCTCGTCAACCGAAACCTGCTTAACCTGCATCCGTGAAGAGCAGGTGGGAGTGATTACAAATGAAACCGTTGTGCTCACCACTATACAATAAACAACAATAATAATATCGTACAAGTATGGTCGCAACATGTATATAAATCAATCATTTATCCCAATTTTTCCATCATATATCATAAATCAAGACACATGTGCAAGCCTACGCATAGACTACTGTTGGTAGATGTATCGAGGGTCCCACGAGCTTTTTCATCGAATGCCTCTCAGTCTTTTATGTCTAATGCCCATCGGGCTTCTACACTGAATGTCCTTCGGGCTTCTATCAATGCCAGCAGTAGGAGTAAACCCCTCGGGTTTCGCTTTATAGCTACAGGGATAACCGTTCGACGGTCGGTGCAGCTCACATCGAAGGCTACATGATTCACATGAATACATTGATCATACCACAAGTAAGGCAACAATTTACTGCATAGCAATTTCAAATAAAACCCACCTGGAATACGAATTAGTAAATAGCACAAAAAGCCGGTAGGATAAGAGCACGGCTCATCAAACACCTACATTCATCAAAGATAATCCTATCAATAATTATCCCAACACTTAGATCACATACCATAACATTTACTTAGCCGAAACTGTATCCACAAAGTGATTCTTGGAAATTCTTAATGGAGTTTGAATCCTCGGCTTAACCAACTAGACTTGATAAACCATATAACATCACCTAGAACTCATATAGCATGCAAAAACACAGTGATATATTTGATGACGAATTTTGAGTGTCACAGAGTTTGTCACTGTAGCCGCGTCATATTAGGTCTAAATGACAATTTTTCAATTTTGTCATCTAATGTTTGGAATTTGTGATAAAAAATAGTATTGTCATTATACCTTTGCGAGATTTGGTGACGATTGATGTGTCACATTTATCATGAAACTTTCGTCACTAAATTATCTATATTGTCACTAAAAGATAGCCTTTATATGACAAAAAATAGTATTGTCATTGTTCTTTGTGAGATTTGGTGACGATTGATTTGTCACAGTTATCATGGAACTTTTGTCAACTAAAATTATCTATATTGTCACTAAAAGGTAGACTTTATATGAAAAAAAATAGTATTGTCATTGTCCTTTGTGAGATTTGGTGACGATTGATTTGTCACAGTTATCATGAAACTTTTGTCACAACATTATCTATATTGTCACTAAAAGTTAGCCTTTATACGACGAACATATATGGTTTTGTCATCTTAGAATTGTGTTATAGTTACAAAAAAATATTTGTCACTTATGAAATATTTATAATGACGAACAAACATGTCACTTATAATTATGTTTTAATGATGAAATATTCCTTGTCACCAAATGAATAAATTAAAGGTGATGATATATTTAGTCATAAAAAGATTGTACTATATGACAATGTGTTTGTCGTCACCAAATGCATATAAAAATGCGACGACGTATTCTATCACAAAAAGTTAAAGTATATGACTCAAAAGACAATTGTCACTAAATATGTAGTTATAATGACTATAAAGTAGTCATAACCAAAGAATATCTATGACAAATATATTGTCACTTGAAAGAAGTTTAGTGTGACAAAATATTAGTCATAAATAGGTCATTTTATACCACAGTATTTGACCATACGTTGTGTCACGAAAGATTTCTTTCAGTAACCAATTGAAAATTATCACAAAAATTCATAATAATAATATTGTAATTAGCTAGTAAATTAGATAATGACATAATATATTCAGTGAAATAAAAATAAATGAGTATATATAGATGGAATTATATGAAATATTCATAATTGAAAACAAACACAATAGTACTTGGAATATTAAGTGAAAAACACTAACTAAACACTTAAGAAACAAGTCTCCAAATCCATAGGCTTATTTTCTAATTTTGCTGAAAAGTCTTGGTAAATACATCAACATCCATTCGCAATAGAGAGTACTCACCTGTAGATATAAAGCATTTGAATCAACACATATATTTGCATTTATTAAAGCATATTTTCACAAACCAAAAAATGAGCCCCATTGTTTACATCCAATTGTTTACCTCAAGTACTTCCTTTTGAAGCCATGAATGCCTTAAGCTTTTCAATATCTGCACCTTGTTGGCCCAATAAGTTCTTCAAGCCACTAACTTCTTCCTTGAGCTCACTCACTTGTGATTCTGATGCTTCTAGCTTTACTCGAGTTTCCTGAAGCTCCTTTTCCTTTTGAAGATTTTGTTTGGCTGGAGCAAAAATGCCTTTATTTAAGTGATTTGTCTGATAACCAAGTCCCTTCAGATAAGTAGATCTCGGACCAAGCACCTCGTGAAAAATTTCTTGATTCGTTTTCTCAGCTCCTTCCGCTGTATATTTTTCTCGCCTCAATACCATCAACTCCTGATGGATTACAAATATGTATCAGAAATGACTTGAATCAGAAATGACTAACACATAGAATAAAGTGATAAAATTTTGAAGCTGATTCAATGTAGAATGCAGATTGTAGAAAGTTTCTTTGCTGCAGCCATTTTCAAATGTCAGATTTGATGGCAGCTTTTCTTCTCAGAGCTCTAATATTATACTGTATTATGTGAGCACATTCAAGGTCAGTCGAATATTTAGCACAGAACTGAATCAAAAATGTCGTATGGAAATCAAGATGTTGATTATAATGACGATGATTAAGAATGACTTAATATCACCTGAATTCACAAACAGGCACCACAAAATGGAATTTCATCCAACTCCTCTGTACTCCCCTATTTCCACTGTAAATAAATTAAACCTCCCACAAAATTCAAAACTCCACTCTCTAAACTCATCCCCACAGCTAATAACAACAAATGATATATAAAGGCTTGGAATGCCTTATTGTACAAAAAAATGAATATATAGTTACAAACACAAATTCTGATGTAATGATCTTTCGTTATGTATACTTCTTTATAAAAAATATGTATAAAAAATACACTCCCACTGCAACAACAAAATAATCGAAAGATATAGCAAGAGAAAATATCCAAACAAATTTACTTAGCTTTGAGTTAAGATACATTCCATACATATTAATCATCTAAATAGATTTATATTGTGTGTATTATTAAAGGTGTGTTGTTATGCGATTATTAACAACGATATAGTGGGAGTTTTTTTTATTATTAATGATGATTTGAACGTAAAACATGTATGAAATACTCAACAATGGCCCCGGTCCGAGGTGAATCGAGGTGAAAAGCTTCTATGAGTTGTTTCGTGTTGCATTGTAAGAAGTTCAGGGATCGAATCCCGTACAAGTATCACAAGTCTGTTATTTATAGTAACTTGTTAGGACACATTTCGGGATTCGTGCATTGCTTTTTCCATAAAGCTACTTTTTGGTGGGCGGCAGAAGTAATGGGTCCCACTTGAATGATAGCAGGCCTCGTAGTTTGCGAGAATGGCGTGTAGGCGCCTTGTCACCTGGTTTGGAGGTGGCGACCTCGGTTTATAGTGACTCCGGTTTTGGGATGACCTCGCTCGCGAAGATTACCTCGGCTTTCTGTGGCTTGGCTGGTTCAGTGGATGGACCAGGATAACCGGTAGCCTTGTTATTGTTGGCAATATTTCACTTTAACACGCGGTTTAAGGGTTGCTAACTTCAGGTTACCGAATTGGATGATAACAGATAGGCCCCCGGTATCGGCGGGCATATGAAGTGATGTCTGTCGATACTGTAAGACGGATTGAGACTTCGACTCGGTAACAAATCGTAGGGGGGACCTGTCTGTTTTAAGATGCTCGTACGTGTGAAATTACCGAAGTGGATTATGTATTCTGAGGTGGGGATTAACTTCCGAGGTGAGAACACTTGGTGAAAATTTGTGTCAAATTTGGGCAGTAATGAGAAACATCTGAAGAGACGTAACGGTTGGCAATTAAAGGTGCAGTGCGAAGGGTCGCGCCGCAATAGCTTTAAATGAGATAACGATAACTTGTAATAAAATAACGGCCACTTGACTGCACCGTTTGGGGAGGAGAGATCGCGTCGATTACACGTGCTATCGATTGAGAGCTCTAACGATCATAAATTAGGGCTTATAAATAGGGCACTGGAATTTTTGATTTACTTTTCTTCACTTTCGCTTTAATTCTTGCGCTTTAATTCTTGAATTTTTTGTACACAGTAATCTTGCTATTGAATTATCCTTGAAAACTCGAGAGTTGTCCTCTGTGCGTCATTTGATTGCGGATTTCTTGGTAAGTTTCACCTTCAATTTTATTTCTTTATTCATTCTGTATTCTTCTTTTTGTACGATGGCATCGAAAGAAAAAGGGAAGGCGGTTGCTAGTTCCTCGAGTACCGAGTCGGTTCTTCTCGAGGTGTATCATGACTCGGAGTTGGTGGAGTTGGCCTTTGAATATCATCGATGGGATCCGATGTTGGTGAGGCACTTATATATTAAACCAAACGATGAGGACGGCGATCTTGTGGTGGAGCATAATGCCGCTGATGTTGAAGAACCTCATTGGAGGAGGCCAGTGAGGTTGTGGCCTGACCCGAAGGTCGATTTTGAAGGTGAGCCTAGTATTCTGACGGACGCTGATGTGGTGATGCTCCGGGAGCAAATACGGATTTTGCCTTCGGTGAAAATATTTGCGCCCTACCCCGGGGAAAGAATAACTAGTCCTCCCTCGGGTTGCGTTGGTATATTCGCAGAGAGCTTGAGATCGGGGCTGAGGTTCCCATTGCCAAATTTGATTACAGAGTATCTCCGGAGTTGGGGGTTACCTCTGTGCCAAATAACAACAAATAGTTGGAAGAAAATCATAGGACTTATGGTGTTGTTACATGAAAGGGGCGAGGGTTTGCCATCGTGTGAAGAGATTAGAAGCATTTATGCTTTTAAGAAGAGTCCGAAAAGGAGGGTGGCTGAATCTTCATGTTGTTTCTTTGCGGGGGCGAAACCCCAACGTGGTCTTCAAGTCGGTGAAATCATAACCGAGATTTCGGAAACACTACACGACTTCCAGGAGGAGTGGCTTTGGGTTGGCGGGGAATGGCAGTCCGAGAGTTTTTTTCATGAACCTCGGATTGATGGGATGACAATTCCGATGTTTATTCATTCTGGAGCAAGTGTGTAACACCTCGACTTTTACTACTATCAGAGTGCGCGATTTTTCGCAATTTTCTGAATAAAATACTTATTTTATGCGAAAACTGATCTGGGATGCTACCGTGAAGAAAACTTGATTTTTGAAAAAAAAACCGTTAAAATTTAAGCTGATACATAAAAACGGTCATAATGTCTTATCCGACTAACGTAGGAGCAAAGTCTGATATTTTAAAAGTTTTAGCGGAAATAAGCGTGGCTAATCATAAGTACAATAATAATAAATATCCTTAACAACTCGCCCGCTCACTCCTCGTCTCCGACCCTGCGACCTGAAAAACATGAAAGGTGTGGGGCGTGAGCACTAAAACACTTGTGCTCCGCAGAAACTCATACTAATGTAAACATCATAAATAATAACAATATCATGAGCTAAGCATATACAACTGAACTGAAACTGAAACTGATATCTGAAACCGGTCTGATCTCGCGACATAAGTCACGTAACTGATAACTGAAATCTGTCGGCACAAACTAATACCGCAATCTCCCGGCACAAACTAATACCGGACCATGTGCACACTCTAGTGGTTAGATTAGGCCACTAGAACTTAGAATGGACCGGCGACCATTCCGAGCGGATACTGATTATACATACCTCGACCATGGTAGCGTAATTATAAACAATGTAATACTTAGTCTGAGTCCCCACATGAATTGCTGAAACTGAAACTGAATGGCAGTGCTGATGTCTGATCAAACTGAAAATAATATAAACAATTACTATTGACTATGCTCAGACTGCTAATTTAACTGTTTAATTATGTTAAGATGCTTTATAGAATCTGACGTGACATTCGGACATATTCGGTATAACTGAAACCGGCTAAGTATGAAACTGAGTTGACAATAATTAACTGAACTGAACTTGACCCGAAATTTTAACTGAAATAACACTGAAACTGAAAACCGGGACTGAAACTGACAATAACTGACTGAACCGGTCCAGCCAGTCTGAACCGGTCTGGACCGGACTGCCGGTCTGCCGATTCGGGCAGTCGGGC
>CACSLK010034108.1:372708-387894 GCA_902706635.1 Striga hermonthica | reverse complement strand
GCTTAGTTCATGATATTGTTATTATTTACGATGTTTTACATTAGTATGAGTTTCCACGGAGCACAGTGCCTTAGTGCTCACTCCCCAGTTTTATCATGTTTTTCTGGTCAGCATGTCGGGCCGGGAGCGTGACGTGACGAGGCATGACAGGACTTTCAGGATATTTATATATGTTTTGGACGTCATGACAGGACTTTCAGGATATTTATATATATTTTGGACTGTATAAATATGACTTATGCTTCCGCTTATCTTTTGATGACTTGTGATGATGTTTTTGCTATCTTTTGACGTACGCTTTTGACGAACTCATCACTTTGACGAACTTTTAAGAAATTAAGTTTTTCAGTAACCGGACGTTTTTATTAAATTAAAACAACGGTTTTCTAAGTTAAGACACGGTTTTTCACGGTAGCACCCCGAAACAGTTTTCGCAAAGTAAAAAGGTTTTATTTTTCAAAGACTTTGCGAATTATTGCGCTACTCTGATTTTACACTAAGGTGGGGTGTTACATATGGAGATTGTGTATCGATTTTTCTGACCTAAACAAGGCGTGCCCGAAGGATAGTTATCCGCTCCCACATATAGATTATATGGTCGATGCAACGTCGGGACATGAGTTGATGAGTTTCATGGACGCTTACCGGGCTATAATCAGATTCCTATGGATCCTGAAGATTCTGAACATACCTCATTCTATTCGGCCCGAGACTTGTATTGTTATACAATGATGCCGTTTGGATTAAAGAACGCTGGAGCCATATATCAACGCCTTGTCAACAAAATGTTCGCTACACTAATCGGTCACACTATGGAAGTTTATGTTGACGACATGCTCGTCAAGTCGGTGCACGCCCCTGATCATATAACGCATCTTCAAGACATGTTCGCCATCCTCCGATCTTACTCCATGGTCTTAAACCCTAAGAAATGTACTTTTGGAGTTGAATCTGGAAAGTTTTTGGGCAATATGGTTAGCCAACGCGGAATTGAAGCCAATCCGGCCAAAATAAAGGCCATTCAAGATCTAACTCCCCCAACCTCGGTCAAGGGTGTTCAGGCCCTGACTGGCCGACTTGCTGCACTCAACCGGTTCATCTCCAAGTCTACAGATCGTTGCAAGCCTTTTTTCGAGGAAATCAAGAAAGGAAAACGTTTTGAATGGACCGAGGAATGCCAGAAAGCTCTCGTTAGCATCAAGGAGACGCTCACCTCCCCGCCGACTTTACAAAAGCCAAAACCCGAAGAAATGTTGTTCTTATACCTTGGAGTCAGTGATTCTGCCATTAGCGCTGTTTTGATACGAGAAGAGGGACTGATGCAATCGCCTATTTATTATGTCAGCAAAGCCTTACACGATGCCGAACTGCGTTACCCTCTGATGGAAAAGTTGGTGTTTGCACTTGTAATGGCAGCCCAGAAATTGCGACCTTATTTCCAAGAACATTCTATAACTGTTCGCACATCATATCCACTTCGGCAAATCCTGCACCGACCTGATACCTCGGGACGCATGGTCAAATGGGCCATTGAGCTCGAACAATTCGACATCCATTATCAACCGAGGACCGCGCTCAAGGCTCAAGCCTTATCTGACTTCATCGCCGAGTTCACTCCGGCCATTACAGTTCATCATGACAATCAACCATGGGTCCTCTATATTGATGGCTCCTCAACAGCTAACCGAGCAGGCGCAGGGATAGTTTTAGCTGATCCGGAAAACCGGTTATTCTGTCACTCGGTAAAGTTTCTCTTCCCGGCAACCAACAATGAAGCCGAATACGAAGCGTTGCTATCCGGATTGAATTTGGCGGAATCCATGAATGTGACTCACCTTAAAGTCTTCTCAGACTCCCAGCTCCTTGTCAACCAAATCAATGGTTCATATGAAGTCAAAGAACCTCGGCTGACACCTTATCTCTCTTTGGCCAAACGGAAATTGTCAAAATTCTCCGCCGACCTCGAGCACATCCCCCGAACTCTTAATGTTCAAGCAGATGCCTTATCTCGACTTGCGTCCAGTACCGGGATGGAGAGCGCGGAGTATGTCCAAATCGGCCAACAAGAACAACCGTCAACCACCTTTTCCGAGGTCGCAACCGTCAATCCGGTAACATCACAAAAACCAACAACTTGGATGGATCCTATCATCCACTACTTAGAAACTGGGGCCTTGCCCCCAGACCCAAAATAAGCTCGAGCACTTCGGATCCGAGCAGCTCGGTATACGATGGACAACAGAACTTTGTTTAAAAGGGGATACTCCGTCCCACTTTTAAAATGCGTGAATGAAACTGAGTCACAGTATATTCTTGAAGAAGTCCATGAAGGGATTTGCGGAAGTCATCCCGGCGCTCAAGCATTATCTTATAAAATATTGCGACAAGGTTATTACTGGCTAACCTTAAAAACCGACGCTGCCACATGGGTTCGCAAATGCCCGAAATGCCAAGTATTTGCACCAAATGTCCATCAGTCTCCGGAAGAGCTCAAATCAATCTACAGTCCATGGCCATTCGCCAAATGGGGGATTGATCTCATAGGCCCTCTACCAACCGGAAAAGGAGGAGTCCGATTTGCTATCGTAGCTGTGGATTATTTCACTAAGTGGGCTGAAGCAGAACCGTTAGTCACCATAACCGAACAGAAAATCATTGACTTTATATGGAAGTCGCTCATCTGCCGTTTCGGAGTCCCAAACTCCATCATCACCGACAACGGTAAACAATTTGAAGGCAAACGACTTGAATCTTTGTGCGAAGAGTACAACATTAAACATTTTTTCTCTTCGCCTTATCACCCGCAATCCAATGGTCAAGCTGAAGCTGTAAACAAGCTCATAAAAAATGGCCTTAAAGTCCGACTTGATGCTGCCAAAGGAGCTTGGCCAGAAGAACTACCACATGTCCTGTGGGCTTACTGAACTACCACTCGAACATCTACCGGCGAGACCCCATTTTCCTTAACTTACGGCTCAGAAGCCGTGGTTCCGGTTGAGCTCGGAGAACCGACATACCGAGTTCAACATTTCACCGAAGAGGCCAACTCGGAAAACATAAAAACTAATCTGGACCTGCTTGAAGAACATCGTACCCGGGACGAACTCAGGAATGCTGCTTACAAGCAAAGAAATGAGAGATATATCAATTCTAAACTCAGGCCTCGTTCATTCTGAGTTGGAGATTTTGTCCTCAAACGTATAATGGGGCCTGACCCCGGACCACTCAGACCGCGGTGGGAAGGACTCTTTCGAATCATTAAAGTCCTACCTCATGGGGCCTACCGAATTGCTCATCCTGATGGGACACCGCATCAATATCCTTGGAATGCTGTGTTTTTGAAAAAGTTCTATCAGTGAAGGATCCGAAGTCGGATAACCGACCTCCCTTTTGCATGGACCTTCTTTTCGCCTCGGTGAATAGGCGAAGTCACCCTTTTGATGTACTGAAAGGCCTGTCAGCTTGCGTTTTTGAAAATCCGAGCAACAGCTCGATATCGATGTAAACAGTTTGAAGCTCAGTTCTATGAATGTTTTGTACCGATGTAAGCATTGCGACACTCGGTCTAGCTGATACCCCATAATATGTCCGAATACCACATATTTTCGGATGGGGGTGATGCTCGTCAAACGTCATTTCAACACATATGATTTGACGGACCCCGAACATTACCGAATACACAACATATAAGTCGGTTGGGGCCATTCCATAATCGAACTCTGACGAAGTTCGGTGACTTTTATTTCATTTTCTGTACAGCCCTAAAAATGTGTTTAAGTTTCGCGAAGTTATTCGAAAACTCGCACATCGACTTGCACTTGTGGCTGAAATTATTATAAACGATCAAAGTGGAATTCGGAAAATATTTTTAACAAAAATTTACAACTCGGTTCATAATATAAACAAATTCGAGTTGAAGCAATTCATTTTATAATCCGAACCGAATTCAGAACACTTGGTCAAAAAGTTGCTGAAATTTGTACAGCAAATATGAATCAAGATAAAAAATTACGCAAACACTCCATATATATATATATATGTTTTGTAAAAACAGTTGGGAAAATCAATACATACTTCCTACTAAGGGACTCAGTTATCTGATGTCCCCGATTACATATTGCTCACATTATATAATTCCTACTAAGGATGCCGACATGCCGGCACCCCGACTATATAGTGCGAATATATAAATATAAAAAGAACTGAAACTTCATGCGGCATCATCTTTCTTCTCCACATCGGTCCTGGTGCCGCTGCCTTCCCCGGTTTCAATTCCCGAAGATAGTCGCTCCAGAACCTGCGACTCCTTTGCTTTAGCAACAATCTCAATGGCCCCATCCGGCACCGAGATGAACTGGCAACTTATCTACATCATCTTCAGCCGGCGTGACAACTTTAACGACTTCAACCTCCTTATCGGCTGACCTTGCCTTCTCCTCAATATAAGCTTTGACCCGGCTCTGAATTTGCTCCGGAGTCATGTCGTCGAAATGCTGTTCAACTTCCACCTCGGCCAAAGTTGAGAGATACACGTCGGCCAGTTCCTTCCTCTTTTCCTTCTCTTCCTCTAAGATCATATTAACGTAAGCACGACGGAGGAGAGCAGCCCTGTCCTCGGAAAGTGGTGGCAGATCCGGATTTGCATTCATCTCCTCAGAACGACGGAGCATCCATACACAGAAATCGCGTTCATCCTCGTCAGCCGCCACGTGCATCCCCTTTATCTCTGAATCAAACCCGTATCTCTCCAACTTGTGGAATAAGAACAAACGAAGGTCATCAACGTCATAGTAGCCGGCATCATAGCGCTCAATGACCCATCGGAGGTTTAGACAGGTATTCATTTCGATTTCAAGGTCAGGTCGACCGACCTCATCATCTTCACCTTCACCGGCTTCAACAGCTTTAGTCTCGGCATCATCACCAGACTTTGGTTCAACAACGACCGAATCTTTCCTGGCTGGAAAACCGTTCTCATACATAAATTCTCCGTACGCCGACTTCTCTCTCTCAAGCTTAGCCATCTCAGCTTGATGGGCGTCCTTTTGCCGACCTACCAACTCACGGACCTCGGCACACTCTTGGCAAGTTGTTTCATGCCTTGCCTTTTCGTCTAACAGCTCCATCGCTGTTTCTTTTACTTTGGCCTCGGAGGCCTTGAAGTGCTGCCCGACCACGGCGAGGCGCGCCTTAAGATCGGCCACCTCGGCCTCAAAGGCCCTCTTCTCTTCAGCTAATGCCGAAGTCTCAGCCTGTGCCTTCTCCAACTGGATGGCTTGCTCAGAAAGTTGGCCCTTCAAGTCGGCCTTCATTTTGGCAGATTCTTCCTTCAGCTGGACGATCACGACGTCACGTGCAGCTATTATGTCCTTTTTACCTTCCAACTGTGACGCAATCCGGCGGTGATCATCTTCGGCAGCCACCAAACTGACCAAGGCCCTACCAACACACGCCTTGGCGTAGCTCAGCTTATCTGTGCTCGATAAAGAAGAGACCCCCACCTCGGATTTGGGGTCCCATACCATTAAAGGAACACGAGCCGCATCTTTGGCACTTTCTGGCATCTCAATCCTTGATGACATATGCGACGTCTTCACAGACTAGAAGGTGGTGAACCACTCCTCCACAACACCTTCAGGCACTTTAACATTGGCAACCCTCTCTTCATCAATAGACAAAAAAGACTTCTCGAATAGAGGAGACTCATCCTGACCCTTCTCAGCGGCTTTGCGACCGGAATCATGTTTTTTCTTTGATCTCTTCTCCACTCCGGAAGAAGCGCCAACATCGGCCATCCTAATCAACTTTCTTTTCTTCTTCTTCTCCGGTTGTTTCCCCAACTCCAGGAACTTCGGAGAAGAGGGTGGCACATCAGTGTGAATGACCTCGGTCGTAACTATCTCTGTTCCCACTACAACGGGTTCAGGATCTGCTTGGTTAATCGCAGCAGCATTCACGACCGACGGCACCACAGTAGATGTCGCCTCGGGCACAGACTTTGGATTTTCAGGAATGGTGGCCGAAGTCGCGCTTGAACCCACCTCGGTCGACTTTTTCCCGGTGTTTTTCTGGCCGGCAGTCTTCTTCACCAACGCACGAACAATATCTCTCCTCATGGCGTCGTTTAATCTTAAATCTCGACTTTTACCAACTTTGGATTGAAGGTCCCTATTCGGAAACTTGCGCCTGAACTCCTTAGCTTCCTTGACCGAGCTATAGCCCAAGAAACCGAGGAGTGGGTAGTATACTGCATTCCGGCAAAATAAACAGGGTTACACATCGCTGTTCTACATGAATAGAAAAATCCGACAAAATCACCATAAACTTAAATTCTCTTACCGGGGTCAAACTTTGACGTAGTAACTCCGAGAGACAAACCAGCAGCTTCAAGTTTCGAATCCACTAAAAGCGTACGATAATCTCGGACTTCTTTATCCAAACTTGCCAACGTGATCAGCTTCCCACCGAACTCCGGACTCAACTTCGGTTCTTTCTGCTTGGTCTCTTTTTCTACAAAGGGCAAAAGTTCCGACCTGTTAGTACACAGAACAACACCGAAATCAGATAAATATATTCAAATTGAAAAACTAAAACAAACTCACTTGCTCCGGAGTGAATAAGCATAGGGATTGTCATCACATCAATTCGGGGTTCATGGAAAAAACCCTCAGACTGCCACTCCCCGCCAATCCATAACCACTCCTCTTGGAAACCATGAAGACTCTCTGGAATCTCAGTTATTATTTCTCTAACCTTAACGCCGTGTTGCGGTTTCGCTCCGGCAAAGAAACAACATGAAGATTCAGCCACCCTCCTCTTCGGACTTTGTTTGAAAATGAAGATACTTCTCATTTCCTCACACGACGGTAGCCCTTCACCTCGCTCGTGCAGCAACACCATCAAACCGATTATCTTTTTCCAACTATTCGGGGTAATCTGGAACAACGGTAACCCCCAACTTCGGAGGTATTCCGTAATCAAGTTCGGCAACGAGAACCTTAATCCCGACCTCAAACTTTCCGCAAAGATGCCCACACAACCTGGAGGTGGACTTGTTATTCTCTCCCCGGGATAAGGAGCGAAAATTTTCACCGACAGAGGGATCCGCACCTGCTCTCTCAGCAACACGACATCAGCGTCGGTCAAGATACTTGGCTCACCCACAAAATCGACCGCAGGATCGGGCCACTTCCTCACCGGTCTTCTCCAATGGGGCACCACGAGGTCGGCCGCGTTATGTTCTACGACCAGATCACCGTCCTCATCGTTCAACTTAATATCCAGATGTCTCACCAACGACGGGTCCCACCGGTGGTATTCGAAGGCCAATTCAACCAGTTCCGAATCGTGGTAAACCTCCAACGGAACCGACTCAGTACTCAACGAACTTGCCACCGCCTTACCCTTACCCTGCCATCGCACAACAAAACAAAATGTAAACGAAATAGAGAAAAAATTAGAAAAAGAACTCACCGAAAAATTCGCGAACGCACAGCGAGCAGGAAACAACCCTCGAAATCTCAAAAGAATTTCAACAACAAGTATGATGCGAAAGCTCAAGAATAAAAGCAAAGGTGAAGAAAGTTCAATCCGAAATCGCAAAACCCTATTTATAATCTCTGATTTATGACCGTTGGGGATCCTAATTAGGGGCGCGTCCAACCGACGCGACCCCTAATTCCAACCGGTGCCACCTTTCTGTCTGGTAGAAGCCTACTGTTATACGTGGCGACCTATTAAAGCCGACTGCTACCTCATTTAAGGCCATTACGGCGCGACCGTTCGTTCTAACATTAAGTTGTTGACCGTTACGACTGCTCGTCTTCCTCCTGTCGCGACTGCCTGCAAATTACATGAAATTTACCAAGTGTTTCCACCTCAGAATCTAGTCTGCACTTCGGAACAAGCAACTCACTTCAGTTACCTCGGTTACATCGGGAGACCGAAGATGACTCTCCTAAGACGATAAACATTCTGCCGCTGACTTTTTACCGATTCGGAGCCTCTAAATGTTTAGCAACATCGATGACCATCACTCCGTATGCCCACCGATATTGGGGGCCTCTCTGTTATCATCCGACTCGGCAAAACACCATTAAGAGGTTCCAAACATCATGTTAAGAGAAAATGACCATTGAACCGACGTGATTTTACAACCACACCGGTCCAGGCAATGAACCGGTCCGAACTACCGAAGACCGAAGTGATCAATACCTACCGAGGTCTACTTAAACCGAGATCGTCACCTCCTTAAGCAGGTGACAAGGCGCCTACACTCTTATCACACTCTACGAGGATCGTCATCATTCATGTGGGGACCACTGCTCCAAACCGCCCACCAAAAGTTACTTTATGCGAAAAGTAGTACCCGAATCCCAAGATGTATATTGAAAAAGCTACTATAAATAGTGAGCCCATGACATTTGTACGGGGATTCTCTCCGAACTCATTATTATGCAACACGTAAAAGCCCATCACGGCTCTTCACCTCGGTTCACCTCGGACCGGGGCCATTGTTGAGTTATTTCTACATGCTTTACGTCCAAACCGTTCATAATTATCATCTTAATCATTTGTAACATCGTTGTTAGAAATCACATAACAACAAATAATAATAATAATAATAATAATAATAATAATAATAATAATAATAATAATAATAATAATAATAGTAATAAATAAGGAAATTAGTAATAACAATAATCAATATTTATTCCCAAATAAGCCACGATAAAACGGGGTATTACAGTCTATCCACCTTACAAAGAATTCTGTCCTCGGAATTCGAAAATAGAACTAGATTGCAATAAAATACAAAGGGGAACTCAGAACATAAGTTCGGATACTTCCGCCAGATATCAGCCTCTCTCTCTCCCGAGTCGCCTCATCTTCGCCATGCCGGCTCCATCGCATCTTTGACGAGTCTAGATGCCCGGTTTCTCAGCTGATGAACCCTCCGGTCCAAAACAGCCACCGGTACCCCAACCTAGGTAAGGTCTCACTCAACCCGCAACTCGCCAAAGTCCACACCACATGCTCAGGGTCACGCACGCTCTCACGAAACATCACACGTGGAATACGTCGTGAACCCCGCCAAAACTAGTGGTAAAGCCAACCGGTATGCTAGGTCACCGACTCATTCGAGTATCACACATGGCCTTGAATTCACGACCGAAGTTTTCCCCTCTTCCTGAAACGGATCACACCCTACCTCGGTGCATCCTACAGGAATACAGGATCACCTACCTCGATCCAGTACCGCGACGTTCTCAACATACGCCCGTACAACTCCTCACAACGCATCTATCAACACACAAGACTCCAAACAGTCTTTCCAGTGTATTGACATCATGCTACAAACCTCCCCCAACAGGGGTCAACACGTGGTATCAAGCTTTAGTACCGTGACCGGGTCACGCTGAAAACTTGTCCACTAACACACTCTTCACAGTCTCAACCTATGAAGCATCATAGTCTCTAAACGAGACTCATGACACCGCTCGACAACATTGCGGAGTCACAACTTGCCAACTTGAGAACATCTCACCCATGGCATAGGAACTAATCAACAAGTCTCGCTCGTCGAAATTTATTGATCTAGGGGAAATACCCCACAACGGTTCAGTGAAGCTTGGAGCTCTCGGTTCAAGGTTCAAAAGAAAGCTTCAATGTCAAAGGTCGACCATACACACTGTACTGGGGAGTTCGTGCGTTCGGTGATGGTGGCTGCAGCTCACGTGCGAGTCAACGATCGGCCCCGGCCGGTAGCCTCACGTCTCTCAGCACGGGCTTGCGTGCTCGACCACCACTTCGCGTGGCTACACCCAGACAGGGTCGGTGTTCGGGTCAAGGTGCAGTCAAAAAGTTCTCAATTCCATGGTTTAAAATCTCCAAGGTTTTCGGTTAGATAAATTTTCCACAAGACAAAGTTTGGGGTTCAACAAAACAATTTCCCTCCAGGATTTAGGCATTAAGCAAACCTCAAAAGTTTCAAGGGCTACAAATCAACACAAGGCAAAAACCGAGTTCCAAGTTCACCACCCCTTTTCTCAATCGAAACAATTAAGCACACAAATATAAACGATAGGAATATGAATAAAATTCCCAAGAGATCAAACATTAGCATCCCCAGCTAGGAATAATCCTAACTTAGCGGTAATTGCCGAACAAATTAAATGATTAGCTCATTTGACTCTTCCGACTAACAACGTCGGTCGTCAAGTCAGCTCTTACTTAGGTAGCTAATCATCAGCGGTGCTAAACGAGTCCAACTCGCTTATACTGCCTCTAGCTTCCTCACTTCGAGATCTCAGTGCAAAGCTTCTCTCGTAAGTGTTTCCAGTCAACAATGATATAACAACAATCAAATTAATTCGTATAAAGTACATAGACATGCATATTGAAGATAACACTTATTTTCGGAAACATAACACATGTTTACCAAAATTGCACAGTATCATCATTCTATAATCTAGTTTAACTTGCGACATATAAGTCATATAAGCATGATTCCTGAATGATACGAATCCTAAAAACATGCGGTACAATTTTTCATTTAGATCACAAATGCGTACAAGGTCATGCAGATCACGTCGTCATGCAGAATAAAGGTGAAAACTTATTTTCGAAACATAACATTAGTTTGCAAAAATGGCACTTGAGCAACATCATTAAATCAGGTATATCTTGCAGCACATAAACGGAATAAGCATGATTCTAGATACATATAAATCCTAAAATATGTAGCTACAAAACTTATGAAGTACTTGAAAACAAATAAGGTCTTTTAACAAGAGATAAATCAACAAACATTCATTACAGAGAAATAGTCAAAAACTGAGAACATGTCACTGATCAGAATTTCAGTGAACACACTTATAGCACCTCAGTAAATCATCAAAACCTTGAGCTACAAAATTCCAAACCATGCAAGCTCAAACCTTACAGAAACTACACATGCAAGGCTATAACTTTCATGTTGACCGATTTCACATTCGAACACATTTGGTGCATCAAAGCAGGACAAACATTTACACTTCAAAATCAGATAATGCTTCATAAAAACTGGGCATACTACCACTTTGCAAAAATCATATAAAATTCATATGAACTCCAAACGACATGATTCCAAGACCAACAATAAGCTAAGAAGTAAAAGCTGCAATTTACATGAAGGCATGTATGGCAAATAAAGGCAATTGATCATAGTTTATTCATCAAACATTTGAAACATGCTTGCAGTTCGAGAGCATGACTATACAACTTACAGAGCCTCGGTAAAATTGAATTATTTCATGCTTCAGACAAGTTTTTTTTTTTTTTTTTTTTTTTTCCGAAAACTAACAAGGAGTTAACGCATAAGGCTACATTTCTCATGAAGACGATGTTCGCATATGAGCACATTCAGGCATAAACAAATCAACATTTTATACAACATGTTGTCGGGTTTTCAGAAAACTGTTTGCACAATCTTTTTGTAAAAACCATATCTCCCTCAATTTAGATCGGATTTACAAAATTTCAAAACTCGCTGAAAACATAAGAAACATGCTATATTTCTCAAGAAGAATTTAACTTTAAAACCATAGGCTTGGAAGCATACTGATCATGATACAAAGGTACGAAAAACAATGAATTTGCATACTAAACACATCGAGACTAAATCATATTTAAATGACCATAAGCATATTAAACCAATCCACTAGGCATGAATATCAGCATATAATCCACACATTTCCGTACCTTAACGCAATAGCGTGCCTTCCATTCACGGGAAAGAATGTTCACACGATGTCTGATCAGTCCACCCATTCCTTGGACGATATCGCCGTCTTCTATGTCAGCCTTCATGACTTCCGCTTAACTTAATGCACAAGACTTAACCACCATCACTTCTCCCGAGATCTAGCCACCCTCGAGAGTCGTGACAATGATGTGTATTAGATTTTCCCCCTAACTATGGGGTCGATCATCGATCTAGACGTGGCACCTAAATGCTACTCCCGGTCCAGGTTGACTGGGTATAAATCTCCAGGTAATCGCTTTCAATAAGGACTTACTCGGTTCTCAACCTTTGTCTTGCGAGATAGATCACAAATGGTCCTACTCAGAGGACACTGAACGAAAACATGTAGTGAGAATGCTGCTACAAACGCTCAATTAAAACATCAATCAAAAACTCACAACAGAGAGCTTCTAGAGATACCACTAAACTCCCTACCACTAGAGTTCGATTTAATCAAAGGTGGATAAAACCTAACCCCAAATATCAGCAACACATTTCTCAAGAATATACATCAACACTTATTTAAAACATACCTTAAGCAGTGCGGCATGACGAAGACGAGTGGTCAACACACAAGATCAATACACACAATCACTTAATCACATATAAACCAGTCTACAGAAACGCAGACTGGCTCTGATACCAAACTGTAACGCCCAAAAGATTTTTAAAGACAATTCCGGATTTATCCAAAAATCTTGTTTTAAAATTTCGAAAACCATTTATCGATTTTATAAAACTTTGGCGCTACTTGAGAACGTTTCCAAGTTAAACACATAATCAGCATAAAGGAAATGAGAATACTCGGCATAATTCAAGTTCCAGAACTCGATGTCATCATGTCTAGCGATAGGATCGTCACCATAATCCAAACTGATAAAAATAATCCACATGGTTCAACCGTTTAACCAATCCCAAAGACAATAAGAAAATTGACAATGTTCTAATAGTCTCAACATAAATATCAAGCGTGCGGAAGCAATAAAAGCAAAATAATTTTTGACCACCCACTCGTCTTCAATCTCGTCATGCCCAACACGTGCTTATCCTGCATCAATTAAGAGCAGGTGGGGATGAGCACAAATATAAACGAGGTGCTCACCACTATGCATAATATATTGGTAAGGAACCTATACTAGAGTCATATGCAAGTACATGGCCAAAAGACATAATACACCACTCTCCTACTCATCACTATGCTCATGTGGACACCTATCATAAGCCGCCAGGGGTAAGCCCAAACTCGTCAGCGGGAGTACAGTCGTGCCGAAGTGCAAAAACAACGGTCACGGCCCATCAACTAGGCTAAAATGAGTCAACCCACCACAAGGTTGGAGATCGCCCACCACTAAGCACCGTCTCATGACTCACACATACATTCATAGACATAAAGTATAAAAATCTTACCTCAATTTTAACATAGCAAATTTTAGATTAAAACCCACCTGGTATCGGGATATAGCCAAACACAGGGTTGAAGGAATAATGGCAAAAGTTCAGCTCGATGAACCTACAACAATTATAATAGCCTATCAACTGACTATCCAATACAAGATAAGACACAAAGTAATATACTTAGCCGAATTCATATCGACTAAGTGACTCGTGGATTCCATGACTGAGTTAAGTACAATGGAGTGACTACTAGACTTGAATACAACTCTTATACCTCAGGTAAAACACATAAATCATGCCAACATCAATAAAATTTTATCCGAACCTAAACAACAGATAACCGAGAATCAAGACTCCAAAATAAACAAAATTCAGAATCTAGAGTTAGACTTAACCAATCAACCTGAAACTTTACCACATCACAAGGCATACAAAAACACATAATCTCATCAAGTTTCAGCCCTAAATTCATCCGGAAAATTTTTTAAATAATTAAAGCAAAATGGTGCGAAAATCCGACGTTTAATAGTTCATATAGCTATATTTTGAATTTTAATCCAACATTTTGACACAATAAAAAATACTAAAAAATAACATACTCCTCAAAGTCTAAGCTCAAATTTCCATGTGTACGATTTTTAATGAATTTATTACGAAACAGCCCAGAAATAGTTCTCAAGTTTTGACAAGGCTACAGGACATATAAAAATCTCAAAATTGAACCACAAGTACTACAACACCAACATTACAGAATATCCAAAAATCAGAATTTTTCGAGTTATATACGATTTATAATGATTTCAGCAAAAACGGGCAGCAGCACGATTTTTAAAAATTCATATCTTACAATATACACATCGAAACGACCCCAAACCAAAACCAGTAGCTCGAAAACAACTCCAAGTACCTATAACTCCAGGCTTTCCACGAATAATACTACTCGAAACTCAGTTCGACGATAAACCAAAGTGACGGCAATCACCTTGATATCCAAAACACATATAAATTCAATATACGGCACAATAACATATCCAAGGCACGTAATCAACTTGTAATTCACACGATCAGCACATTGACACGCAATCAATCACAATAACACAATCATGAAATTAAACGAGACGAGGTTCGAGCCTAGGTACCGCTCTTAGGAATCGATTGAAAAACGAAACGAGGGAGGTCGTCGAGGGCGCACAACGGGGCTTGACGGCTCACACTCGGCTCGCTGGTGGTTGATGGTGACGATCGCGTGACGATGAGTGACTTCACGCGAGGGCAGCAAGGCAGCAGTCGGTGGTGGAGGTTGATGGCGGCAACGAGCAGAGGTCAACGACGAGAGTCGGCGATGAGGGCAGCGTTTTCGAACTAACGACGAAACACACGCACTGAAGGAGAAGTACGGTGGCAGCTCGGCGTCGCGAGGGTCTCCTTCAGCCGCGGACAGGGCTATTCTAATGTGGACGGAGGTGCAGCGAGGATGAAGGCGGCGTTAATGGCGGCTCGGTGTCCTGAACTCGTCGGCTTCGTTTAACACTCCGACGGAATCCGACGGGACTCGACGGTCACGATAGACACTTCGACGGAACTCGACGGGTCCCGACGAAGGGAGGGAGCTCGCCGGAGATGGTGGTCACTCGCGGAGATCGTTGCGTGAACAGGGTTGCTGCTGTTAGGTCACGGCGAAGGCGGTGATGCTGATGATGGAGATGCTGATGATGGTCGACGGTGGCCTGCGAGCGCGAATCGCCGGAGAGCGTGGAGGTACAGCAGCGCTGAGGCCTTGCCGGAATGGTTCACAGACTCGCCGGGGAGATGGTGTCGGCGATGTGAGCTCGATGATGGTTGATGAAGGATGAAGATGGTGATGACAAGGGTCAATGACGATGGCTGCTGCGAGGATGGTGGATGATCGGCGAGATGGTTGATGAAGGAGGTGATGGCGGCGCTGCAGGTTTGGCGAAAGAGACGAAGGAGGTGGGATTTTGCAGCGGTTTTTTTTTTTTTTTTTT
>CACSLK010034108.1:345684-356741 GCA_902706635.1 Striga hermonthica | reverse complement strand
ACGTTACTATATCGGAATTAAACGTAATTATACCGATTAAATATCGGGATATTACAGAATATCCTCAATAAAGGCCGACCCATCTTGGCCTCGCCTCCTCCCGACCCAAAGTGTCAGCCGCAATTTGAGATTGCATAGCCGGCGTGGACGGCAGTGCCGAATCTTTCATACGGCGACTGACCAGGTTAGCCCGTCGCAAAAATCAAGGCCTCCTGAAAATTCAAAATTCGAGAGGTCCAACACGCCAATCTCATCCTCATTCAGCGGCAGCGTCCTATTCACCTCCAACTAAATTTACAAAAATAGAACATAAAAATAAAGAAACCATCATAAATCATTAAGACTTAAAAAAGAATTTCGGATATCACTTGCTAACGATTCCAATAATAGTAAAAAAAAGTTTAGGATCAAATAATATATGTTGGTCAAAAAATGGGTAACGCCCCACTTTTATTTATCGAAAATTAGAATAAATTTTTTGAATTTATTTTAAAACAATACTTGAGGTAGCTGCGCTACTCTTTTGCAAAAAATAATCAATACTCATCAATTTCTCAATACTCGGCAATTATCGATACTCAGCATCAATATGAAAATCCCAATAATCAATCATAATACAAAAATGATCAAAGGGAAATAATCCTTATCAATAATCCAATACTCCAATACTAGAAAAACAATAATCAATAATAATGCAATAATATCCAAGTTCAGTTTTTCAAGAGGGAAGCATTAAACAATTTAAAGACCACCACTCGCATCCCTTCCGTCGTGCCGCATAAACTAACTTGCATCCGTGAAGAGTAGGTGGGGATAAGCACAATAGGAAAATTGAGTTGCTCACCGCTATGCAATAATTAGTATCAATAAATATAAAACAATTTAAGTATGGTCGCAGCATGTACACAAATCAATAGTCGTCCCATCACTTATCAATAATGGTCTCATGTGCACACCTATAAAAATAGATTACTACCGAGCTATATACCGAACGCCTTCCTCGAAGGCCTTACAACGAGTGCCCGGCCAGCAGGAGCAATAATCCACCCCGAATGCCAAAACTTTCGCCTTGGCCTTACATACGAGGATCACCAACCAAGGCTCACGCCCTGACTGCCAACAATAATAAAGGAGAGTACCCGAACGTACCTTCTATAGCTACGGGGATAATCATTCAACGACCAATATAGCTCACATCGAAGGCTACATGGTTCACTTTTATACATTGATCATACTACAACAAAAAAAGCAATTAATTAAAGCATAGCATATAACAAATAAACCCACCTGGTTTGGCATTGACAGATATGCAAAAGCTCATGGTAGGTTAGAGGGCTCGACTCCTCAGAAACCTAAAATTTGGGAATTTAATTACAACGGGTTTGATGGAGATTGATTAGGCAGATAGAACACACAAAGCAAGTAATTAAGGAAGATAAGCACAAACAAATCAGACAAGATCAAATAATGCTTAAACAATGCCATAAAACTTCCATCAAACATAACCGAGTTAAGCATGTATAAATCATTCTAAAACTGAATCCCATGCTCATATAGACTTTGAAAATAATCACATAATAAGCACATATAACACTTGATAAAGGCTCAGCACAATGGATTAAAACGAGCCAAACTTCAACATGCTTCAAAACCAACTAAACATGCCTCTTTCATTCTCACATGTTAAACCACATGCTAATGCCAGATTATCTGAGATATAAAGGCATTTAATGACACTCATTTCAGTAAAATAAGCAAGTATTCAGTCTCAATAAGAAACATTAAGTCGAGGCTAAAAAAAAAATAATCAGGCAACAAACAACTCAACCTGCTGAAGGACCATATTTTCTCATGACTAGCACACTCAAGTCAACAAAACATTAGACTACTTACAACACCAATACAGCCTTAAAGCTCTTCAATTTCAATTAATTATCAGGCATTCCATTAGAACTTTTAAAACTGAAATTAAAGTTCTGAAAATATTTCACTTCCAGATTATAGTTCACAACAATTTAAGGCTCCAAAATGCACATATAAACAAAATTTAAAACACACTGAAGAACAACAACTAAAGCTCTGAAATTACCCACATAAGAAGCAAGAAAATACACATCAGTAGTCACAGTCACAACTCAATCAAGTAAGCCACAACATAAAAAAACATGAAAGCAAAATTCAATTTCTCAAAAGCTTGAAGGCAGCACGTCAACAAGAAACATGCTTTTCTCCACAATATTGATACAAAAACCAAACACAATATATTCACCAGATTCATTACCAATCTCCCAATTTATCTCAATATGAAGATTCGAAATTTCACAAATTATACACACCAAAAGAATCTCAATATCCAACAATCTGCACATCATAACCAATTAAATAATCAACAATGAAATCAACTCCAAGCAATCTCACGAGTCGGTTTAGACGATATACCTTGTGTCGAATAAAACGAATGAAATCACCGGAAGAATAGGCGGCTTGTTTCGCCTCATCCCGGTGACCTTCAGCTACACACCCGTTCGCCAACCCCGGCCTGCTTTCCGAAACAGTCTGGCCGCTCGGTGAACAGGAAGGAAACGAACCCGCTCAGGAGGTTCGATTGGCTCTTTGCACTCCAAAAGGCTCGGTTTTAAGTCAGCCCGGCACCCCTCGGCTGCTTCTCTGTTCGACAAGAGTGCTCGGAACTCACTGCTGTTAGAGGTATGCTGTAAAAGCTATGTTTTGCAGATTCTATCAATTCCATTTTGATCTGTCCATCATGTTTCGGTCAAAGTACATATGTTTGCAGTTTATGTATTTATGCAATACATACTCCATGTCTTATATAAAATAGGCATATATTTTTATTTCTTATTTATTTGATTTACCAAGTGATTCCTATTTTATTAGGATGACATACGAGGTATTTTGGTAAGTAAGAATAATTATATGATGTGCTATTATAAATTATTTATGGTCACTATGTTCCAGTGCGCTGGATTGATGACGTCCCCGAAATGAGCTTCAGAATGTACGTTATGTTAAACCCTGCAGGTAGACGATTGTCTGACATAATGGTTAAGGATCTGAGTGGTACTAATTTCGGAAATGAATAAGAAGTTGATTAATTACTTTGTCAGTAATTTAATTAATCAACAAACGTTATATCTTAAACATAGGGAGGTAAATCGATCAATCAGATTAATATTATTTAATCATGGAGGCTCGATTTTATTGGTAAAATAGTGGCTAAATGGGGAGAGCAATAATATTACTCTAGCGAGATGTTTTATTATTTAATTCCATTAAATAGGAATTAATTTTATTACATATTAATTAATTAATTAGGAGAATAAAATTCCTACTATAATCTTCTTTTGGGATTAGGAGACTTGGGAGTCTTCTAGAAGATTGAGATTAGTAAGGAATATATTTCCTACATTATATTATTAATTGGAGTAAAATTAGGTTTCCTAAATTAGGAATTAATTCTATTCCATGATTATTAATTTAATTAGGAAAGATATTCCTACAAGGATCTTTTCTAGTGTCAGGAGACTTAGGAGTCTTCTAGAAGATGGAGATTAGTAGGAGATTTTCTTCCTACATTAAATTAGTATTGGAGTAGAATTAGGATTCCTAGGCCTAATGGAATAAGGCCATATTTAGCACCTCTTTAAGGTCCCTAATGGAGCCTATAATTAAACCATGTCCCAACCTCTCCTACAAGTTGATGTTGGCCGATTTTTCTCTTCTGCATACACGAGAGAATAATATTGTTCGAGAGTTAGGGAGATTCGATTAAACGCTCCACCAAGTGTAATCGAAGTAGGTGTTTAGGTAATCTATTAGAAGGCTTTTGGATACAATTTATTCGAGCCTTTATATTTATATTTTCCGGCCGTCATCTTCGCCTCATCGCCACCCATCGCCGCCGTGATTCACCGCCGGAAAACACCCATCGCCTCCCAAGCCCAGCCACACGCAGCCGAACGCTACCGCGAACAGCCGCGCATAGCCGAGCCTAGTCCGCGACGCCTACCGTGTGTTCCCAGCGCCCAGCAACCGTCCGCGAGCTCCCAGCACCGCCTACCTGCTCGCCGATCGCTCCAGCTGCCAATCGTCCTGCCCGCGAGATCCCAGCGCCCGTCCGTGATGCGGCTGCTATTCCTCGCACGCCCAGGAGAGCCGCAGCACACGCCCGCGTGATCCCAGACGCCAGCGCCTAATCCGCGGAGGCCTAGGAGTCCCAGCACACGTCCGCGACACGCACGCCAGCGCCCGTCCGCATCCCAGCAGTCCCGCGCGTACGCCCAGCGTCCGACGCGCCTCGCAAGTGATCCGCACATCACGCCAGCTGTCCGCGCCCGACGCGCACGATCGCCCGCTGCAACCCGACGACCGAGACCAAGCCACCGTGTGATCAAAGCCTCGTTTGACGTGTTGATTAGAACCGACTAAAGGCCAAACCTATCTGTCCATTAGGTTGTGGTGTTAGAACGAACTTCATCAACGGTACTCTACATCATCTCAGAGTCGGCAAAAATTTTAAAAGGTAAACGTCCATATCCTAACTATAGATTCCGCTGCGTTAGGATTTATTTCGATAAAGTTCAATACTGTGCATGTTGTTTGACGTTCCTAACAGAACCCAACAACTAGTATCAGAGCCCAGGCTTAATGCAAACTCGTGCACAGTTTGAATTTTGGACTTTGCCTGTCTACATGAATTATGTGCGTACGGACGCAGCGGCATAGTAGATTAGAAATTGCAAAAGTTTTTGCAGGTGTTTCAAATCTGACTATTGTGGCCCGTATGTATGGATTTTAATTCATGTTGAATGTATGCTGTTTTTAAAGCCTTGGACATGTCAACGAATTTTTGGGTTGGTGAATACTTGTAATAAATTATTCACGCGGTGGGACACCGCATAGTTTATTGCTTTCATAGAAAATCATGTAAGGCTCCTGCGTGGGTCATAGGAGGAATTATGTAATTGTTGTTTATGTTATTCGTTATTGATCCGGCGGGCGTGGACCAACCTTGACGGGGCAAGGCGATAAACACGTACACGGATGCCATGGTGATGATCCAATGGCGACTTTCCCGGAGACAACCAATCCAGTGGGAGTCACTGCGAAAGGGGAGTTCCAATACCTGAAACGGAGGACACACTCAACAAGGACAAGACTGAGTTTTCTCCGTAACATTGGAGATTGATAAATGGTCATGATAGTTGGATTATAGTTCCTAGTTTATTATTGATCATTAATCATGCATGTTTTATGTGATTGCTTATGTGCAAATACAAACATGTTTACAAAATCCCATAAAATAAAAATTATATTAAGTGTGTAATGGGTTGAAATAAATTACATCCAAGGCCTCCATTATAGGTTTGTCAGTGAAGTGATTTAATTCGAGCCCAAAGGATGTTTTATTTCACAGTTCAAAAGGACGAATCTCCTTCGGGATGGTTATAGTGAGCTATTACGGGTCACCCAAAGGTGGACGTATAATTTTGGTAGTAAACTTAGTACCAATTAATGGGTTACGCTTAAAGTGCAAATAATTACGATAGTCCCAATGGACAAGGTCGTTTTTATTCTCTTATAAAGTTAATTGCGTTGGCCAAAAGATGAAACCGACTATTAGTTAAGTATTGCTTGGCAGTATGTTAAGCTAATGGGATTTGTCCCTCCTCTTGCGAATATTGGAACCGTAGACGTCCACACTCAGTGGTCTGCGGGGATTCGGTGTTTTGAGATGTTGGTGAATTTATTTGAATATTGTTAAATGGGATCAATATTTGATGTATAAATTCAAAACTACTTGACTGAGTAAAGACTACGTTTGCATGATCCCAGGAATTCAAAATGTCTTTCAATCTGTTGTCCGTAATTCTCAAAGAAAACAAACTTCTTGGTCCCAATTATATTGGCTGGAAAAGGAACTTGGATATAGTGTTAACTGCTGAAGGGTACAAATTTGCTATTGTTGAGGCTTGTCCGACTGTGCCTGCTGACAATGCACCAGACCAAGAGAAAGAGGAGTATGCTCGGTGGAAAAAGGCTGACGAGATGGCAAAGTGTTACATCTTGGCATCTTTTTCAAATGTACTTCAACATCAACATCAGTCTATGAACACTGCAGCGGACATGCTCCTCAATCTCAAGGAGTTATTTGCTCATCAGTCGCGGGCTGCCCGACAAGAGGCCATGAGGGTTCTGATGAACATGACCATGCGCGAGGGCACTCCCGTAAGGGAACATGTTCTTACTATGATGGCCCAGCTGAATGAGCTGGAGGTTCTTAGGGCTTTTATTGATGGGGAAACCCAGGTCGATATAGTGCTCCAGTCTTTGCCGAGGAGCTTCGAACAATTCCGGTTGAATTACAACATAAATAAGATGTTGATGACTCTTCCGGAACTTGTTGCTGAACTTCAGTCGGCAGAGGGCCTGTTTCGTCAGAAGACCCAAGCTATGGTAGCCCAGTGGGGAGAAGCTTCTACTTCTAAGGCTCCTAAGGGCAAGAAGAGGAAGAAGTCTGCAGGAAAGGGCAAGGCGGTAATGAGTGACGCGCAACCTCGACAAAAGACTAAGAAGCCAAAAGGCAAGTGCTACAATTGTCAGCAGAAAGGACACTGGAAGGCAAACTACCCTCTTCCCAGGAAACCCGACAAAGGTACACCTTTTTCTTTAGTCGTTGAAACATGTTTAGTGGTGTTATCTACCAGTACCTGGTGTGTAGATACAGGGGCCACTGATCATGTCTGCAATTCATTGCAGGGGTTCCAGGAAACCAAGCGACTTAGGGAAGGAGAAGTTACCATCTACTTGGGCGATGCTAGTAGAGCGTCAGCAGTTGCAGTGGGAGACGTCTATTTAGATTTTGGCTTAGATAGGTTTCTAGTTTTGAAAGATTGTCTTTATGTTCCTTGTTTTAGAAAGAATTTGATTTCAGTTTCTAAGTTGTTTATGAATGGTTTTTCCGCTACGTTTGATAATAAAGTTGTTATTCGTTTTGGCAAAAAGTTTATATGTTCTGGTTCATTAGTTGACAATCTATACATTCTAGAATCTAAGTCATCTCCACTGCAACAGAAACAATTACTTAATTCATCATCTAATCTGAATAAGAAAAAGGAACCTTCTAAAATGAACGAAACATATCTTTGGCATCTAAGACTTGGTCATATTAACCTTAGGAGGATTCAAAGGTTGGTAGCAGACGGGCCCTTGGGGTCGTTAGAAGTCGAGGCTTTTCCAACTTCTGAGTCTTGCCTGGAAGGTAAAATGGCTAAGAGGGTTTTAAGTTTAATGGGGCGTAGAGCCGAAGATGTGTTAGAGCTAGTTTATTCCGATCTATGTGGTCTTATGAGTATTCAAGTGAGAGGTGGTTTTGAGTACTTCGTTACGTTTATGGATGATTACTCGAGATATGGGTACATTTTCCTTCTGCACCGCAAGTCTGAATGCTTTGAGAAGTTCTTGGAGTATAAGGCACTTGTGGAGAAGCAGTTAGAAAAAAGTATTAAGTCATTACGATTCGATCGTGGTGGCGAATATCTCTCGAATGAATTTAGGAACTACTTGACGGATAATGGGATTACGTCCCAGCTGACTGCGCCTGGCACGCCTCAGGAGAACGGAGGAACATGACTCTTATGGAAATGGTTAGGGCAATGATGAGTTATAGTAGTTTACCAGATTCGTTTTGGGGATATGCTCTAGAAATAGCGGTATACATTCTGAATAGAGTACCTTCTAAATCAATATCGTCTACACCACTGGAGTTGTGGTCTGGGCATAAGCCTAGTCTAAGGCATCTCAGGATTTGGGGTAATCCAGCACATGTGCTGAGAACCGATACTGATAAGTTGGAACCGAGATAAAAAATAAGGCTGTTTGTGGGATATTCTAAGGAAACAAAAGGTGGTCTATTTTATAGTCCCGAGGACCAAAAATTAATCGTTAGCACAAATGCTAGGTTCTTGGAAGAAGACTACGTCTTAGATCATAAGCCCCGTAGTAGACATGTTCTTGAGGAGTTAAAGGGAGTGAGTACTTCAATACTGAGTGCGCTAGATGTTACACCACAAAGTACTGCAACACGTATCGTTGATGATGTACTTGAGCAGATAGTACCTCGTCGTAGTGGGAGGGTTATCCGGCAGCCAAAATGGTTCATGGGTCTGGGAGAGTCTTCTAAGGCCGTCCCGGACGTTCTTGAATCCGACCCATGGACATACAATGACGCACTCCAAGATCGGGACGCAGAGTCCTGGCAAAAGGCGATGAAATCTGAAATAGAGTCGATGGACACTAATCAGGTCTGGGATCTTGTAGAGCCACCCAGTGGCGTTCGCGTCGTAGGATGCAAGTGGGTCTATAAGAGAAAGAGAGGAGCAGATGGGAAGGTTGAGACCTTCAAAGCTAGGCTTGTTGCGAAAGGGTACACTCAGAAAGAAGGGATCGATTATGAGGAAACCTTTTCGCCGGTAGCCATGCTCAAATCCATCAGGATTCTCTTGGCTGTGGCCGCTCATATGGATTATGAGATTTGGCAAATGGATGTTAAAACCGCTTTCCTTAACGAGAATTCGGACGAGGACATCTATATGCAGCAACCAGAAGGATTCATTGCAAAGGGCCAAGAGCATCTTGTCTGCAAGCTGAAGAGGTCCATTTATGGGCTGAAGCAGGCTTCGAGGTCTTGGAACATCCGTTTTGACGAGGTTGTCCAATTGTATGGATTTACCCAATGTCCGGATGAGCACTTTGTGTACAAGAAACGTGATGGAAACGTGGTGGTGTTTCTAGTGTTGTACGTAGATGATATTCTTTTCATTGGAAACAGTGTGAAGATGTTATCAGACGTAAAGGTATGGCTATCCAAGCAGTTTGATATGAAGGATTTGGGTGAAGTAGGACATGTTCTTAGAATCAAGGTCATTCGCGACCGAGAGAAGAGAAAGTTATGCCTATCCCAATCCACATACATAGACACTATCTTAAAGCGTTTCAACATGCAGGATTCCAAGAAAGGGGATTTACCCTTTCGGCACTGAATACCACTATCTAAGAGGATGTCCCCGAAGACGCCTCAAGAGATAGAGGACATGAAGGCAGTTCCTTATGCATAGGCAGTAGGAAGCCTCATGTATAATATGTTGTGCACGCGACCTGATATTTGTTATGCCGTGGGCATGGTAGCAAGATATCAGAGTAATCCAGGACCGGAACATTGGTCTGCGGTAAAGCATATACTCAAGTACCTACGTAGGACTAAGGAGTACATGTTGATTTACCAGGCAGATGAATTGCTTCTGTTGGATTACAACGATTCTGACTTCCAGGAAGATCGGGACGAAAGCAAGTCAACCTCAGGGTTTGTGTTTACTTTAGGAGGAGGAGCCATAGTATTCAGGAGTGTCAAGCAGAAATGCGTGGCGGACTCAACCGTGGAGGTTGAGTATGTAGCAGCCTCAGAGGCAGCGAAAGAAGCTGTCTGGCTCAGGAATTTTCTCCTCGACCTACCGAGTTTGCCCACTGCGATCACAGTGTTCTGTGATAACAGCGGAGCAGTAGCAAATTCGAAGGATCCACATACTCATAGAGCGAGTAAACACATAGAGCGCAAGTACCACCTGATACGAGAAATCGTTGGACGAGGAGAAGTCGTTGTTGCCAAGATACAATCAGAGGACAACCTAGCAGATCCATTTACAAAGAGCCTACCGGCGTAAGTCTTTACAAGACACGTAGAAGGAATGGGAGTCAGATGTTTGGGCAACATAGTAGACTAGTTTTTGAGAATTAGATTGAAAAAAATTGTGGTTATTTTGTATAGCCATGAGCTTATAAAGCATAAGTGGGAGATTGTTAGAGGTATGCTGTAAAAGCTATGTTTTGCAGATTCTATCAATTCCATTTTGATCTGGCCATCATGTTTCGGTCAAAGTACATATGTTTGCAGTTTATGTATTTATGCAATACATACTCCATGTCTTATATTGAGGTAGTGTGGTTCGAAGTGTTTCGAACAGAAAGATCACCTATCGGTTCCTTATAAGACTAAATCATTTGTTCACAGTCTAGACTGGCAGTGAGACCCCACTTGGAAAAAGACTGTAGTGTATTCTTGATTCAGTTGGTCTTTGACTAGAGAATTACACTAACACTTATGTTAAGTGTTGAACAGGACCACGGAAGGCAAAGGTTATGAGACTCACTGACCGTAGTTGTAACCTCATCCTTCAGTGATTGATGCGTTCTCTTAAGCTGTAAGATAATATAAAATAGGCATATATTTTTATTTCTTATTTATTTGATTTACCAAGTGATTACTATTTTATTAGGATGACATACGAGGTATTTTGATAAGTAAGAATAATTATATGATGTGCTATTATAAATTATTTATGGTCACTATGTTCCAGGAGCGTTGGATTGATGACGTCCCCGAAATGAGCTCAGGAATGTATGTTATGCTAAACCCTGCAGGTAGACAATTGTCTGACATAATGGTTAAGGATCTGAGTGGTACTAATTTCGGAAATGAATAGGAAGTTAATTAATTACTTTGTCAGTAATTTAATTAATCAACGGACGTTATATCTTAAACATAGGGAGGTAAATCGATCAATCAGATTAATATTATTTAATCATGGAGGCTCGATTTTATTGGTAAAATAGTGACTAAATGGGGAGAGCAATAATATTACTCAAGTGGGATGTTTTATTATTTAATTCCATTAAATAGGAATTAATTTTATTCTATATTAATTAATTATTAGGAGAATAAAATTCCTACGAGAATCATCTCTTGGGATTAGTAGACTTGGGAGTCTTCTAGAAGATGGAGATTAGTAGGGAATATATTTCCTACATTATATTATTAATTGGAGTAAAATTAGGTTTCCTAAATTAGGAATTAATTCTATTGCATGATTATAAATTTAATTAGGAAAGATATTCCTACAAGGATCTTCTCTAGTGTTAGGAGACTTAGGAGTCTTCTAGAAGATGGAGATTAGTAGGAGATTTCCTTCCTACATTAAATTAGT
>CACSLK010034108.1:332153-343310 GCA_902706635.1 Striga hermonthica | reverse complement strand
AACAGAACGTGGAACTTATTTAACCAAACATAATTCTCATTCATCAAGGAATAACAAGTGTAATATCCACTAAAGCAAAGCTTAAGTATATAACACCAACACGCCCATGTATTCTCGACTACTACTGCAAAGATTTGGCCGCCACCTCGCCAAACTCTTTCGATACTCTTCAATCCAACCTCCTTAGTAACGTTCTCTCCTCCAGCTTTAAGAGTGACTCGTTTACCTCCAGATCTGAACTCCATGACTCCGGTGTGGTAGTCCGTGGTCACCCTCCCAAGTCCTTCTAGCCATTGCACTCCTAGAACCACGTTCGATCCAACCAAGGGTAGGGCATAGAGATCGGATTCCACAATAACGCCTTGAAACTTGATTGGTACCTTTCGAAAGGACTCGGTGCATTGAGGCCTTTCCCAGTTGGCTACTCGAACTTCAAAAGGCTCAATCTTCGTGGTTGTAATTTCAGCTTCTGAGACAAGTCGGCATTGATGAAGTTGTGTGATGACCCGTTGTCTACGAGCACGATCACTCGTCGGTCCTTGACCCAAGCTTGTAGCCTCATCGTCCTTGGCCCTTTGATCCCAACCATCGCATGCATCGAGATTTCAGCCTCCTCGTCGAATGCTTCAATGTCATCTACTGGCTCTAGCTCTTCCGCGACCTCAGTCTCTTCATCATAAGAGTTGGCAACCTCTAAAACAAAAGCCTGCTTGCATCGATGACCTGGCATGAATTTCTCCTCGCACTTGAAATAAAGACCTTTCTCGCGTCGATATTTGATCTCCTCAGGTGTGAGTTGCTTGACTACTGGCCCTGGTGGTCGAGCGTTGATGGTCGATCGTGTGCCCGCGGTTACTTGGCTCAGGCCTGCGCGGCGTGTGTCGATGAAGCAGCCGTCTGCCCGTCCCCTTCGTGTTGCCATTAGGTGGTCCTCGCGTCGTCGGGCGACTTCCATAGCGGCGTGCATGGTCTCTGGTCGTTCCTGACGTACCTCAGACGCAAGATCATATTTCAGACCGCCTATGAATGCTCATACCAATGTAATTTCGGGCCAACCCCGTAATCGACATGCTAAACGCTCAAATTCCTTCAGATAGTCACGCAAATTACATGTTTGCCTTATACGAGTCAGTGCCTCATCATAATTGTGGTAGTCGGATGCACCAAAGCGTGTCAGTAACTCTCGCTCTTTTAGAGGTATGCTGTAAAAGCTATGTTTTGCAGATTCTATCAATTCCATTTTGATCTGGCCGTCATGTTTCGGTCAAAGTACATATATTTGCAGTTTATTTATTTATGCAATACATACTCCATGTTTTATATTGAGGTAGTGTGATTCGAAGTGTTTCAAACAGAAAGATCACCTATCGGTTTCTTATAAGACTAAATCATTCGTTCACAGTCTAGACTGGCAGTGAGACCCCACTTGGAAAACGACTGTAGTGTATTCTTGATTCAGTTGGTCTTTCACTGGAGAATTACACTAGCTTATGTTAAGTGTTGAACAGGATCACTGGAAGGCAAAGGTTATGAGACTCACTGACCGTTGTTGTAACCTCGTCCTTCAGTGATTGATGCGTTCTCTTAAGCTGTAAGATAATATAAAATGGGCATATATTTTTATTTCTTATTTATTTGATTTAGCAAGTGATTCCTATTTTATTAGGATGACATAGAGGTATTTTGGTAAGTAAGAATAATTATATGATGTGCTATTATAGATTATTTATGGTCACTAAGTTCTAGTGCGCTGGATTGATGACGTCCCCGAAATGAGCTTAGGAATGTACGTTATGTTAAACCCTGCAGGTAGACGATTGTCTGACATAATGGTTAAGGATCTGAGTGGTACTAATTTCAGAAATGAATAAGAAGTTGATTAATTATTTTGTCAGTAATTTAATTAATCAACGGACGTTATATCTTAAACATAGGGAGGTAAATCGATCAATCAGATTAATATTATTTAATCATGGAGGCTCAATTTTATTGGTAAAATAGTGGCTAAATGGGGAGAGCAATAATATTACTCTAGTGGGATGTTTTATTATTTAATTTCATTAAATAGGAATTAATTTTATTCTATATTAATTAATTAATTAGGATAATAAATTCTTACTAGAATCTTCTCTTGGGATTAGGAGACTTGGGAGTCTTCTAGAAGATGGAGATTAGTAGGAAATATATTTCCTACATTATATTATTAATTGGAGTAAAATTAGGAATCCTAAATTAGAAATTAATTCTATTCAATGATTATTAATTTAATTAGGAAAGGTATTCCTACAAGGATCCTCTCTAGTGTTAGGAGACTAAGAAGTCTTCTAGAAGAGATGGATTAGTAGGAGATCTCCTCCCTACATTGAGTTTGTATTGGATTAGAATTAGAATTCCTAGGCCTAATGGAATAAGCCCATATTTAGCACCTCCTTAAGGTCCCTAATGGAGCCTATAAATACACCATGTCCCAACCTCTCCTACATAGATGTGTTGGCTGAATTTTCTCTCTACATACACGCTAGAAACATCATTGTTTGAGAGTTAGGGAGATTCGATTAAACGCTCCACCAAGTTTGATCGAAGTAGGTGTTTAGGTAATCCATTAGAAGGCTTTTTGGTACAATATATTGAGCCTCTAGTATACATATATTTTCCGGTCATCATCATCATCATATCGCCGCCGATCGCCGCCCATCGCCGCCGTGAGTAATCGCCGAAAAATCCCATCGCCGCCGGAAGCCACCCGAGCCCAGACGATCGTTACCGCGAGCCACCGCCCACAGTCGCGCCCAGTCCCATCTTCCAGCGACGACGCCGAGGCCCGTCGTCCATTGGCGAGGAAGCCCAGCAACCGTCTGCTTGTACGCGCATCGCCATCGCTCGTCCGTACATGTTCGCTGTCGCCGTTCGCGATTGCTACCAGTCGACGCCCGTGCAAGGTCCCAGCGCTCGTCCGCTACGCGCGCGCCATTCCTCGCACGACCAGGAGTCGCGAACAACATGCCCGCGTGCGTCCGCCGCATTCCAACGCCAGTCCGCGCAGGAATAGGAGAAGCGCACCGCGTCAACGTACACGCCCAGGTCCATCCGCGCATCGCCAGCGCCTGTCCGCGTTCCCAGCGTCTCTCCGCGTGTCTGCTCAGCACCCAACGCGCCCGACCGAGCCGCTGCTCATCCGCGACCGACGCTCGCTGCAACCCGTCGCCGAGACCAAGCCACCGTGCAACCGAGGTCCGTTTGATGTGTCGATTAGAATCGACAAAAGGCCAAACCTATCTGCCCATTAGGTTGCGGTGTTCAGACGAACTTCATCAACGGTACTCTACATCGTCTCAGAGTTGGCAAAAATTTTAAAAGGTAAACGTCCATATCCTAACTATAGATTCCGCTGCGGTAGGATTTATTTCGATAAAGTTCAATAACGTGCATGTTGTTTGAAGTTCCTAATAGAACCCAAAAACTACTACTGTCGTGAGTCTACTCTAGCCGTCGGGTACTGGTGCTCGCCGTCGGAAGCTCGGTCTGGTTCGTCGTCCTGACTGGAGGTCAGAGTTTGAAGCTCAGAGGTCGCGGATGTCAGTTCACGACTGGAGTTCTTTTCGTCCTGATAGGGACCTCGTCTTGACGCCGTGAAGACTCGGTCCTCGGAAAAACAGGGTCTCAGCCACGAACGACCGCTGCAACTCGAGTCTGATTCGGCGGCAGAACCCAGGACTCTCAGCTGCTCCCCGTCAACCACTGGATAAGGTCATGGCTCTTAAACGAGGTCGGATAGGACTGTCGTCAATTAACAGGTGGTTCGCCTCGCCGTTGTTTGTTAGCCACCTTGGATGGCCATCTCTCCCTCAGCCGCGTCTGGTGGCTTTCGATCGTCGGAGGAACGAAGTCTTTGGAGGCCGAGAGGCTCTCGGAAGTCAAGCGAGATAGATTTTGGAGTCAACGCAAGCAAACGGTAGTCGGAGTAGACGACGGCTAGTGGAGGGTCGTTGGGACTGCCTGCTCCTGGCCGTAAATTGTTGCTCTTGGTCTAAACTCGATGCTCGTCGGTCCATCGTGAACACACAAACCTCTCTGTTGTCGGAATTAGGAGCTTCGATCGCCGGTTCGGCTCGATTGAGACTCGCTGATTTGCAAAATTGGGGAAAAAAGGGTCGCCCTTAATAATATCTCATATGGGTTTTTAAATACTGAGAGAATTAGGGTTTGGGAGAGCCGAATTCCATGGGAATCAAATGTCATGGTCGCTGAGGGTGGAGGATTGATTGCCGAGAGAAAAGGGAAGATCGTTCGGGGAAGAAGACGAGCAGTTTTCAAAGAGGAAGTATCGTTCCAAATGGGCCGAAACATAATTAACTCATTTGGGCCGAGAGATAAATTTATTGGGCCAAATTAAAAATTTAAAGTGCTGAAATAAGAGTACAAGGCCAGGAATATAGTACATTTGGGCTGGAAATTAATTCGAAATGGGGCCAAATTAAACCGCACCAAGGGTCCGAAAATTATATATCCAAATGGATCGCAAATATTCCCGATAAACTAGGCCGATTATCAAACTCAAAGCTCGATTTCACGATGCGATTAACCGAAGGATTACAGATTATAAACTAGTTAACGAGATTAATAAACACGTACGACTTATAATATTATTCACACAATAATATATAAATCACACAATATTAATAATAATAATAAGCATTTAAAAATTAGACAATTTGGCAATTAATATAAATTAGGCAATTAATATAAAAAATACCTAGCGGCGCTACCTGCAAGCTAGCGCCGCTAGCGCCTGTCACACCATATCCCGCCACGTAGCCAGTAGCGCCGCTTCCATTGCCTAGCGGCGCTACCCATGACATTTCAAGTGCGCATCCCATGCCACCATTTTGTTGGATTTTATAGGTTTTCTACTTCGAGCGAGCTCCCGGTTTGTGGGTAAGCCCTCAGTTTTGGTATTTTCGAGTGAGGAGCCGACATGTGGCTACCCGCTTCGACTTGATAGCCGTTTCGGTTGTTGGACTTCCAGTTTGGATCAATACAAATTTATTTAACGATAAAAAAAAATATAAAAAAACAATAATGCATATAAATATTAATCCCAAACTATCCATAAATAAACGGGGAATTACAGTCTATCCTCCTTAAAAGATTTCAGTTCTCGGAAATACGAAAGAACATGCATCCAAGGGAGAACGACAGACTTGAACGAAAATTTCCAATCATAAGTCCCGGCAATCCTCTCCGGAACTCGACCCCGCTCGCATGAGTCTTATCGCCCTATACTCGAAAGGCATACACTCACATACAGGACCCAATCCGACTCGCCGTATGCTCATATGTTTACCTTCTTGCATGGGAGGATGATCAATCCTGCCCGAGCTCAGACGCACATCTTCTTGCAAGGGACCTAGTCTGGCTTGGCCTATACTCATGAGTTTCGAAATTTTGCTCACCATTTCATCACGAGTCGTTCGTCTCTATCAGCGACATCGACACGGTACCACATACTGAAAACACAACCCCATTATGCTCATACTCTCAAGATGTAGACTCCAAGAGTCGAACGTAGCCCTTATGCGCAACCTAAGGCTCCGTCCAATGGCAACACAAATTTCCCTATTTGTCGACTCGAGAAACTCTTGGGTAAGGCATAGGGATCTCATCGACCATACTCCTTAATCGAAAATTATCAATGAAGGATTCGCACACATCAAAAGTGGAACTTGGAGTTCTCGCTTTAAGGCTCGAAATAAAAAGGTTCAAAGGCTAACCAAATGGTCCAACGTGAAACGGTTTGAACAGTTCATGAGAGAAATGGGTCAATGCACTATCACCCAAGAGGCGGCACGCACGCTGGCGCTGCATGAGCGGGGCGCTTGGACGCGTGCGTAAGTACCTACTCGGAGACCATCTGCCAGGTCAAGGTTTAGCCTAATCCGCTGGCTCAGGATGTTCGTACATACAGTGATGGCGGCTGCAGCTCTCGTGCGAGTCAACGGTCGACCCCTAGGTTGGCCTCGCGTTTCTCAGCGCGGGCGTGCGTGCTCAGCCACCACTTCGCATGGCTACACCCGGTCAGGGTCGGCTTTTGGTCCAAAGTTCCACAAGGAATTTACAATCCAAGTCAATCCAAAAAAAAAAAAGAATTGGTTTTACCAAATTTCGAAAATTTTGGGTTCAACAAAACAATATATTTTTCAGGCATCCCACAATTGTCAAAAGTTTAAGGGTTTCAGAAATAGCAAGGTGCAAGTCTGAGTACCAAGTCCACTTCTTTTCCAAACGACACATTCTAATACACGAAGAGATCAACGATTGAGATAGACGAGAATTCTCAAAGAAATTCTAATACGGTTATTCAGTCGAGAATAATCCCAAATCAGCAGCTCCTACCGATAGATACAATAGCTAGCTTGCCTCGACCTTTCCGACTAACAGCGTCGGCCATCACGTCAGCTCTCCTAAAACTCCGAAAGAAGTAGAAGAACGAGAGTTTCTACGATGGACAAAATTTCAAAACAAAGACGGTTCTGCACCTCACGTTGTGCTTGCTCCAAACTCGACTATCCTCCTTAAAAGATTTCTGCATAATCTTTTAAGGTGGAAAGAAACACTCCTTGATATGCGTCAAATCACTCCATCTTTATTATCGAACCAAATTGGGTTGGCGTCTGCCCCTATACCTTCACCTTGATGCCAAACGCGAATAATTATTGTCTTCCTCGAGGGTAGGTTATTCACGAAAGTGGCGATAGAAAATTGTGCCCTCGAGTCTTCGTGATAATTTAGCGATGACATCCGAATGAAACTCACATACGTTGCAAGCGAATAAAGATAAGAAGAAACAAAATATGCTTAATCTTACTTGCAATCAGCTTTTTCAAAAAAACAAGGTCAATACCCAACTTAAGAGAAATAAGAATTGGCTAAACTTCAAGAGGATCGAAATTTAGAGTTGGAAAGCTTGAAAAATTGCTTACACAGTGAAACTAAGGTAGGGGTTTGAACACGACTATACCCCAAGTAAAACTAGAAAAGAAGTAGGTCGATAGTAAACCTCTGGTGTCTATTGCATTCCCACGAACTGCAATGTTACTCGCTCTCTTGAAATTTCGCATCGAGTTAGAGGTATCAAGTAACAAGCTTCAAAAGATTAGGATCAATAAAAATGTCGATGCTCAAATCCATTTGAAATTCTACGCAAGGAAGGGGAAGATCAAGCAAAATTCTCAAAATATGAAAATTGGATAACAAAAAGAAGCTTCAAGCACAATTTAAAATTGCTTTCCATACAAAAAGGAATAAGCAAAGGTTTGCAAAAATCTACAAGAAGACAAAAAATTTCAAAAATGACGCAAGACTGCTTCACCTCCACGAGTCCACGATTCACTGCTTCCATCATCGGTTCAAGCTGTTCCCGGTAAGTCCCACTGCCGCTGGAATTTGCTCGCGGCTCAACATACAGAAGAGAATTTCGATGTCTCTTTCAAGACGAAAATGTCACTCGAAATTGCAACATAAAATATTCACGCGGTGTCGTATTGGTCTATCCGCCTTAAGAACAAGGTCGGATTCTCTCGATTGAAAACTTACGCAAAAGAATAGGTCACTATCGCCTTTCGCGAGACTTAGCCACTCTTGAGAGTCGCGACGGTGTTACGTATAAAGTCTTTCCATCACTCCTCGGGGTCGAACGTCAGCATAGACAATGTACCTAGACCCTCTTCCCGGTTCGCCTTCGACAGGGTTCTAACACGCATCTATTGGTCATATCGACAACGGTTACAGACTCCCGAATACCCATACAACTGGGACTCCTTCGGTCATCTACTCCCTTCATTTAAGCCTTTTCCTTTCGAGATGACTTTGCGAATGGTCCTCACTTGAGGAACCAAGTTTTATAGCGAGAGCACTGCTATAAACAAAATTCAATTCGATAGCATCATATCGAGTTCCCAAACAAACAAATTCGCAAGTCAGAACTTAACTCTATACTGCTAGAGTTCAAGTTCATACAACTAAGTTCACCATAAGTCTAGAGTTCAAGAATGTTTAAAAGCAGGAGGATAATTCCTAAGCCCCTCATTTCAATAATCAATAATCAAGCTGTGCACAATAATCTAAAAATCATTCAGGTACCCATACATGAGCTAGCGCGGCACGACAAGAGCGAGTGGCCATAACTTAATGTCAAAGAACATAATCACATAATTCACATTAACCAGTCTACAGAAACGCGGACTGGCTCTGATACCAAACTGTAACGCCCACTTTTATTTACCGAAAATTAGAATAAATTTTTTTAATTTATTTAAAAACAATACTTGAGGCGCTACTCTTTTTCAAAACAATAATCAATACTCATCAATTTCTCAATACTCGGCAATTATCGATACTCATCATCAATATAAAAATCCCAATAATCAATCATAATCCAAAAATAATCCAAGGGAAATAATCCCTATCAATAATCCAATACTCCAATACTAGAAAAACAATTATCAATAATAATGCAATAATATCCAAGTTCAGTTTTTCAAGACGGAAGCATTAAACAATTTAAAGACCACCACTCGCATCCCTTCCGCCGTGCCGCATAAACTAACCTGCATCCGTGAAGAACAGGTGGGGATGAGCACAATAGAAAAATCGAGGTGCTCACCGCTATGCAATAATTAATATCAATAAATATAAAACAATTTAAGTATGGTCGCAGCATGTATACGAATCAATAGTCGTCCCATTTCCTATCAATAATGGTCTCATGTGCACATCTATAACAATAGACTACAACCGAGCTATAAACCGAACGCCTTCCTCGAAGGCCTTACAACGAATGCTCGGCCAGCAGGAGCAATAATCCACCCTGAATTCCAAAACTTTCGCCTTGGCCTTACATACGAGGATCACCAGCCAAGGCTCACGCCCTGACTATCAACAATAATAAAGGAGACTACCCGAAGGTATGTTCTATAGCAACGGGGATAACCGTTCGACGACCAATATAGCTCACATCGAAGGGTACATGGTTCACATGCATACATTGATCATACTACAACAAAAGCAATTAATTAAAGCATAGCATATAACAAATAAACCCACCTGGTTTGGCATTGACAGTTATGCAAAAGCTCATGGTAGGCTAGAGGGCTCGACTACTCAGAAACCTAAAATTTGGGATTTTAATTACTACGGGTTTGATGGAGATTGATTAGGCAGATAGAACACACAAAGCAAGTAATTAAGGAAGATAAGCACAAACAAATCAGACAAGATCAAATAATGCTTAAACAATGCCATAAAACTTCCATCAAACATAACTGAGTTAAGCATGTATAAATCCTTCTAAAACTGAATCTCATGCTCATATAGACTTTGAAAATAATCACATAATCAGCACATATAACACTTGATCAGGGCTCAACACAATGGATTAAAACGAGCCAAACTTCAACATGCTTCAAAACCAACTAAACATGCCTCTTTCTTTCTCACATGTTAAACCACACGCTAATGCCAAATTAACTGAGATATAAAGGCATTTAATGACACTCTTTTCAGCAAAATAAACAAGTATTCAGCCTCAGTAAGAAACAATAAGTCGAGGCTAAAAAAAAAATCAAGCAACAAACAACTCAACCTGCTCAAGGACCATATTTTCTCATGACTAGCACACTCAAGTCAACAAAACATTAGACTACTTACAACACCAAAACAGCCTTAAAGCTCTTCAATTTCCATCAGTTATTAAGCATGCCATTAGAACTTTTAAAAATGAAATTAAAGTTCTGAAAATATTTCACTTCCAGAATATAATTCACAACAATTTAAGGCTCTAAAATGCACATATAAACAGAATTTAAAACACACGGAAGAACAACAACTAAAGCTCTGAAATTACCCACATAAGCAGCAAGAAAATACATATAAAAGTCACAGTCACAACTCAATCAAGTAAGCCACAGCATAGTAACACATGAAATCAAAATTCAATTTCTCAAAAGCTTGAAGGCAGCACGTCAACAAGAAACATGCTTTTCTCCACAATATTGATACAAAAACCAAACACAATATATTCACCAGATTCATTATCAATCTCCAAATTTATCTCAATATTAAAGATTCGAAATCTCACAAACTATAAACACCAAAAGAATCTCAATATCCAACAATCTGCACATTATAACCAATTAAATAATCAACAATGAAATCAACTCCAAGCAATCTCACGAGTCAGTTTAGCCGATATACCTTGTGTCGAATAAAACGAATGAAATACCCGGAAGAATAGGCGGCTTGTTTCGCCTCAGCCCGGTGACCTTCAGCTACACACCCGTTCGCCAACCCCAGCCTGCTCTCCGAAACAGTCTGGCCGCTCGGTGAACAGGAAGGAAACGAACCCGCACGGGAGGTTCGATTAGCACTTGGCACTCCAAAAGGCTCGATTTTACGGTAGCCCAGCACCCCTCGGCTGCTTCTCTGTTCGACAAGAGTGCTCGGAACTAACTTCTGCTGTCGTGAGTCTACTCTAGCCGTCGGGTACTGGTGCTCGCCGTCAGAAGCTCAGTCTAGTTCGTCGTCCCGACTGGAGGTCAGAGTTCGAAGCTCAGAGGTCGCGGACGTCAGTTCACGACCAGAGTTCTTCTCGTCCTGATAGGGACCTCGTCTTGTCGCCGTGAAGACTCGGTCCTCAGAAAAATGGGGTCTCAGTCACGATCGACTGCTGCAACTCAAGTCCTGATTCGGCGATTGAACCCACGACTCTCGGCTGCTCCTCGTCAACTACTGGACAAGGTCGTGGCTCTTAAACGAGGTCGGATAGGACTGTCGTCGATTAACAGGTGGTTCGCCTCACTGCTGTTTGTCAGCCACCTTGGTGTTGGGTTCTATTAGGAACGTCGACAATGTGCACATTCAAATCTATTGAATAATAAATCCTAACGCAGCGGAATCTATAGTTAGGATTAGGACTTACGGTTTTAAAAATTTTTGCCGACTCTAAGACGTTTCTGATTTCTGTTGATGGAGATCGACTGAACACCAAAGTCTAATGGGCAGCTAGACTTGGCCTTTCTCGATTCTAATCGAGTCACCATGGTGCTCCAATCGCTCATCAAGCTCATCGGATCATCTCGAGCCTTTGGTAGGTGAATCGGA
>CACSLK010034108.1:268747-288067 GCA_902706635.1 Striga hermonthica | reverse complement strand
ATGTTTAGGAATTTAATATTTTATTGCTTTAATATGTTTCCTAGGTAGATTAGAGTTAGTCATAGTTAGGATCTATAAATAGGGAGCATCCCTCATTGTTTTTCATGTCTTAGAATGGAATAGAAAAGAACATTTGTTCGAAACCGTGTGTTGAGAGTCGTGAGATTCGATCATACAAATCGAATTGGTGAGGCTAAGACCCGAACCAGTTCAACGATTTAGAGAGGCTAAGACCCGATCTATTTCGAGAGTGTAGCGAGGCTAATACCCGAGTGAACTCAAGTATCGTGAGAGAGTTAGGCTAATAACCGAGTCGATCACACCTATCGTCGAGAGCAAGGCCGTGGCGAAGCCGTGATCGAGACAAGTCGAGGACACGAACACCCGATCCTTCATCAGCGCCGTGCGCCGCCAACGGCGGTAAGCCGTTCCACGACTCAACTTGATCTTTTCTCGGCAATTCATACTCGACTGAACATGAAACATAATTTACTGAACAATATATAACATGAAATGCTCAAGGGACTGAACCTAGCATACTCGTTACACATGCCCAGCCCGTGGTGCGCGCTACGTGCGCGACCACGTCCCTTGGCCGAGTCACCGAACAACATGAACATTCTTCCGAACACATGACCTTAACAAAACATGAACAACATACCGGGCCTGATTACATGACCCTTACTCGAAAGATTTTAAACATGAACAAGCTCACTACACATTCACACGACCAAGTGGCTTTAAGCCTTGACATGACCATGACGGGAAATATTTATGACTTTAACATGAATAAATAAAGGTAAACCGAAGCTACCTTCTTGAGCTTTTGAATGATCGCACTAACTACTCGGCTTAACCGGAGCCTCCTTGCGTGCGCGATCACTCCTTGCGTGTGCGGTGCGTGCGTTGCTTGCGGTAGGTATTAATTTAGAGAAAAAAATTCTTAAATCTCTAACCCTCTAACTCTCTGCATGTAGTAATATATATATATGCTAAAGAAGATGGAAATTTTCTCCCAATCCTCTATATATATATGCACGGCACCAATGGAGAGGGTGATGCAAGGCCTTGGTGGCTTAACCAAATTTGGCCACTAGTCTTCCTATGATGCCCCCAAAATGCTAACTCATCAAGACAAATGCTTAGTCATAACTAACTAGGTTACCTCATGCTTAAGAAAAGGAAACAAAATTTCCTTTAAGTGAAGAAATTGTTCAAGGCTATTGGAATAAAATGGAAAAATTCTCACGGCGATTAATTACTTAAGCATAATTAATTAGTTATTGATCACCCCTTTATGCTTAATTAATTATTAAGCATAATACTTGATTACCAAAATTATTCGGAACGTGAACGGGACGCCGAAAATAATTTCGAGTAATCTCGACTGAAAAATAATTAATTCCGAAAATAATACTCGAAAATATTATTATATCGGAACTAAAAACATGATTTATATTACTAATCTGACGGGATATTACTGACTGTATAATTAATTCTGAATCCATTAATTAAATAAACGAATCGGAATTAAATCTAGAAACTTATTCGGTTACTTAAATAATTAAACTGAACAATTTATCGACTAATAGTCGAACTTAGAATATAACTGGCTGATTAACCTGAACTTGAACATGAACATGATTATTTATTAATAAAGGCTAGCTTAAAACTAAAAGCTAGTATTTCCTTTATTAATAAAACACGGGGTGTTACATGGATGATGGACGATATTTGAAGCGTGTCTCGTTCGAGGAAGTAAAGCAAAGCCCTTCATTTGTGGAACATCCTGTTCAAGGGGTGGGCGAAGGTCGCTTGTTTCGAACACTTCCTGGGGTGGACAGGTGGTCAAAAAAGTCCACACTTCCGGGATGGACGACCCCCATGTTTTTGGTACATCCCTCGGGGTGGGCAAGTGTCAAGACCAAAGCCCTTCGTTTGTGGAACATCCCGTTCAAGGGGTGGGTGAAGGTCGCTTGTTTCGAACACTTCCTGGGGTGGGCAGGTGGTCGAAAAAGTCCACGCCTCCGGGCTGGACGACCACCATGTTTTTGGTACATCCCTTGGGGTGGGCAAGTGTCAAGACCAAAGCCCTTCGTTTGTGGAACATCCCATTCAAGGGGTGGGCGAAGGTCGCTTGTTTTGAACACTTCCTGGGGTGGGCAGGTGGTCGAAAAAGTCCACGCCTCCGGGCTGGACGACCACCATGTTTTTGGTACATCCCTCAGGGTGGGCAAGTGTCAAGACCAGAGCCCTTCGTTTGTGGAACATCCCGTTCAAGGGGTGGGCGAAGGTCGCTTGTTTCGAACACTTCCTGGGGTGGGCAGGTGGTCGAAAAAGTCCACGCCTCTAGGCTGGACGACCACCATGTTTTTGGTACATCCCTCGGGGTGGGCAAGTGTCAAGACCAAAGCCCTTCGTTTGTGGAACACCCCGTTCAAGGGGTGGGCGAAGGTCGCTTGTTTCGAACACTTCTTGGTTGTGCAGGTGGTCGAAAAGTCCACGCCTTCGGGCTGGACGATCACCATGTTTTTGGTATATCCCTTGAGGTGGGCAAGTGTCAAGACCAAAGTCCTTCGTTTGTGGAACATCCCGTTCAAGGGGTGGGCGAAGGTCGCTTGTTCCGAACACTTCCTGGGTTGGGCAGGTGGTCAAAAAAGTCTACGCCTCCGGGCTGGACGACCACCATCTTTTTGGTACATCCCTCGGAGTGGGCAAATGTCAAGGCCAAAGCCCTTCGTTTGTGGAACATCCCGTTCAAGGGGTGGGCGAAGGTCGCTTGTTTCGAACACTTCCTGGGGTGGACAGGTAGTCGAAAAAGTACATGCCTCCGGGCTGGACGACCACCATGTTTTCGGAACATCCCTTGAAGACAAGAGGACCATGGGATTGGTCGGAGACCCTCGGAAGCTGGTCGATCACATATATTTGGTGCCATACGGCAATGTGCATGTTTTCAGTAGAAATAAAAGATGCCACAATAAATCACATTGTGTCGCTAGATTGCTTATACCTCACGAATAGAGTCGATCACATCGAGCGTACATAATTTGAGTCTACTCAAGTCTATCGCAATTATGAAAATCCAGAGGAAATGAAGACTCACATATCCCATAAATTACTCTACTTACAACCATAAAAGGCGGAACATAAAGAAAGCTGTTGAAATAAAGCACACGACTGAGAAAAAGAAATCAAATCTTCGTTCAACACAAACAAGAATACAAGACCACAAGATATGTAAGGACAAGGTATGAAAGTACATCATCAACACCTAACTATTTTGACGGAGCAGTGGTCGATGGAGTAGCGGCGATCGACTGGGCAGCAGCAATCGATTGTGTAGCAGCAAATGCCGACTGCACTGTAGAAATCAACTGAGTAGCCAGGGTCAAGGACACTTCCGAGGCGATCAACGGCGTGCCTGCAAATGACGAAGCGAAGACTGCAAATCCCAACGGAGTCGCTACACTTGATTGGGTAACAGCAGCGGTGGTAGCCGATTGTGCCGCCATGGTCGAGGGAGAAGCAGCTGCAGTTGTAGATGGATGGGCGACAGAAAAGCTGGAGATGGTCAAAGGGGTATTGGAGGTACCCCCAAGCTGAGGAGGGATGACAACATTTATGCGGACCATTGGCCCTTCGCCGGAAACAGGCAGATCAAAATAGCTCTGCAGGGACTTCTCGCGATCTATTGCCTTTGCCAACGATTCTGACCACCAAGGATGGTCGGCAGGTAGATTAGGGTCGCCTTTAAAGTTGGACGGCACAGCGGGGATGGCTTCCCAGGTTTTATCCTGATCAATCTCACCTGTGAAGCCCAGTTCCTTTAGCTGCCGCTCGACTTCTTGCATGCTATAAGAGTAGAAGTCGAGCCCCATCCCTGCGGCTTCCTTGAGGAACGCGGTCGAGCAGAGGAAATCGTCGATCAGTTGTTTCCGATAAGTGTCAAGGAAGATTTGGCCAAGCTTGGACTTCCACAGTGCCCGGCGGGATTGCTCCATCGCAGCAATGGCAGCAGCCTCAACGCCCTTTTTCTTGTTGGCCCTCTCTGCCTCAAGAACTTTGTCTATGCCCTTCAACTCGACCTTGAGGCGCTGCATCTCCTCCTGGTTCTGCTTAAGCTGCTCGCTAAGCTTATGGCGCAGCTTAAGCAGATCCTGATTCTCAGTCTTGAGCCGCTGATTATCGATGTCGAGGCGTCTGTTGTCGCCCTCGCTTACAGGAAGAGGGCGGCCCGTACTATTCAAGGTCTTCTCAAGAAGGGGGGTAACAGAGACAACCGTCTGCACATGTGCACAAAGGAAATCAAGACATAAATAAGAGACCACATAAGTAGCAAACTGGAGGCTGTATATAGGCATACCTGTAGCAGGGCACGGGCGGCATATTCGCCTTGGGCTCGTCGGTCGACCCCCCAGCGATGGGTGTCCTCGAAGGGTAGAAGACCAATGAGGCGAGAGATAGCCTCACGAGGACCAGCTCCAGCTAGCGACAGGGCGCAGAGAGGATGTTGCACAACCTGAGTCTCGGTAGACTTGGGCTCGGTGTGGGGTCGCTTATGGGGAGACCTGAGAGGGTTGATGGATTTGTCAGACGGGTAAAGGGTAGGTACCTCAGAACGCAGGCGCTTCCTCGAAGTATCATCCTCCTTGGACGAATGGCTTGAGTGGCAATCGAATTGCTGACGAGGAGGAGAAGGAGCCCTCTGTTTACTCGAGAAGGGAGGAACTCCAGACTTCTCGACGTGAGTGGAGGCATCCTTGCTCGACGAGACGCCTTTTGATTTGTCGACTGGAGCGGGGGAATCTTTTGAACTCGATCTCCTTTCAGCGGACTTCTTAAAGTAAGGCTTGTGCAAAAATCCCTGTGCAAGGAATAAAATACTGATTAAAGAGAAATCTGGTCGATAACACAGAAAAAAAATGCGGAGATGTAACGATGCTGATACGAGCACCTGCTCGAGCTTTTTGGTTAGCTTCTGCAAGAGCGGGGTCGACCCGAATTTTAAGAATGGTCTCGGCGAGAGGAGGAGAAAGTTTTTTATGAGTAAGGATGCCACAATAGTGGAGAAGGTTATTATCTTCGACCAAAGGGGTAGAAGCGACAGGATTCGAGTTCCACACTTGTATGCGGCAGTCGAAAATTGGGTTAGAAGAAGGACGAGCAGGTTTAATAGGAACTTCTGTAAGCCGAGGGGTGTCCGCCCAGGGGTAAGGCTGTGGGGGACTTATATATACAAACTGATCTTTCCACCTCGGAACGTTAGATGGTCGATCAGTGATGAAGTAAGCTTTATTCCGGCTTTTTAAATAGTGGTTGTCTGATTGTTTGGAAGCAATATAGCAGTAAACAAAAAAATCTAAATCTACTCTACCCATACGGACTATGGACAGAATAATAAAGGACGCCAATGTCCTGAAAGCATTGGGGGTGATTTGGTTGAGAGGTAGGCCATACAAACCGCACAGGTCGATCAACGCCTGACAGATAGGAAAACGAAGACCTAGGTCGAAGTGGGCTCGGAAGAAGGTGTAATAGCCATCAGGAGGATTGTCGTATGTATCATCATCGCCAGGAGTACAAAAAGCCCCAGGATGACCAACCAAATCAAAGTCGAGACAGGTAGTGCTCGAAGATGACCTAGACGATTTGGACTGCTTGGATTTTGAGCCAGAAGGAGAAGCGGTCGAAGAGGTAGGCACACGGGCAGACAAGGGAATGAAGTCTTTGGGGTCGCGATTAGATAATGGGAGGTGGTCTGGAATCGTCCTCAGTCTCGATCTCATCATCTTGCCCAATTATTCGACGAGTACGCTCAGTGGGTGAAGAAGGAGGACGGCTGGTGACCTCCTCCTCTGGTTGGTCGACCAAATAGGCGGAAGGAGAGAGAGAGAGAAGTAGCTGTGGGGCTGTCGCTGAGGACCATGGGACGTACAATGCTAATAGGTTCAGGTTGAAAAATTTCTTGTACAGAGTCACTCGAGAAACTAGGGGTCACAGAAGAAGATGGAGGAGTCATGTCCTTCCCACTATATCGGTCGTTTTCGCTCGAAGTAGCAGAATCTGGGAAAATTAAGAGGGAAAGCAAAAACAAAAGACTGATCAAAATAAAGAGGGAAGAAAGAGAAAAATCGAAGAAGGAATAGTAGGAGGACGAGAAGTGCAACGGCAGAAATAGAGGAAGGCCAGAAGCGGAGGAGTAAAACTCAAAATTAAGGGCAATAAACACATAAAAACAGGGGATCACAAAACTTACTCATCATAAACAACGACTTGCTGGTGAGAACTTGAAGATTGCGAAGTTGCGAGAGAACTCGAGTTGCAGATAAGCTTTGTATTGCGAGAAGGCAAGGGTGAAGAAAAGGAAGATCTATTTAAGTATCAGTATTTATACGGGTAAGTAAGCGAGAAGAAAGACCAGCCGTTGGATCGCGAAGATTCAAGGGCTGAGATAAGAAGGCAGGTGGAAAGGCAGAGGATCGTTAACCGACAAATTAAAGTAATTGATCTGACGGCCAACAATAATGAGGGTTTTAAGGCGGCACGAAGTACGAGGGAGTGCGGGTCATGAGACAATGATGAGTTCTGACAGACGAAAGGACGCGTCTGAAAAGGCGGACAACTGGTGAAATTCGAAATTCAAAATTGTAAAATGGCGACTATAGAGTAGAATGGTCGAACAAAGGTAAGAATTGCGTCAGGAGGTTGAAATGAGTAAAGTGGAACCTCAGTGATACAGACGAATCCTACTCTTAGATCGAGTCATTCAGACTCGACCAGAGTGGGGGGACTAGATGATATAGGATATTATACAGTGGACCGGTCCATCGGCTCAGCTAAATAAATTAGGCCAGCGGTCTGGTCGAGCTGGACCGGACACCTACAATGAAAGGCAAAAGGTAGACGGCGAAGAAGAGCGGGTGCAGAAGTGATAGACAAGCACTGGTCGAGGAAAGACGGCCAAATGGGCGTGGTCGTATACTCGACCACCTCACACCTCTGAGACATCTCAGTGTTCGTTACAGAGTTGGTCGAGTATTGGAATATCTGAGAGAATCTCCAGCACGTGAGAGGGAGACACGCGGCGCTTTATGAGTGGCCCATGGTTATAACGAACTCTGACATTCTCTGACAGATTCGACGCGTTCTGACATCAGGGATAGTGGGGGCGCACAGTTGTACGGACGAGTAGAAGGACGACTGGCCAAACCCACCTAAGTCGCGTGTGTAGAACAGGTAGCTCGTCCCTATAAATAGGGACGAGAATCCTCATTTTTAGATACAATCTCTGATACTCTTACATTTTTACGCATATATTCCATCTCAAGATCTGACTTGACCGTTGGAGGCTCTTCACCGGAAAACACCTCTGGTGTGAGAGTTTTGTGCAGGTTCCGCGATCAACCGGCAAGGAGAGCGAGCTTGAGAAGGTTTCTAGCCGATCGGGGTGCGAGACTTGTATTAGAGGGGAATATGAGATAAGGATCAAAGATTACACGCTTTATGTAGACGGAGGAAACGATGTTTTGAAAAGTGGAAAAGACGCCTCGAAATTGGCCGTAACGTTCCAACTATCAGCGGTTTAAAATTTTCAAAAAATTTATTATGTACCAACTCGACGAATAATATGCGATGTTTATATGTCGCAATTTTGTATGTTGCAGAGAGCATTTCAAACCAATTTCGAGTAGAAGTGCAAATGGGGTATGCCTCAATTCGCATAACTGAAAGATGAAAGAAAAAAAAAATAAACTTTCGAGTAGAAGTGCGAAGGGGGTGTACGAGCAATATGCGGCAATTCGCATAGCCCCTCCATAACTGAAAGATGAAATAAATAAAAAAGAAATAAAAAATAAACTTTCGAGTAGACGTGCGAATAAGGTATGCGAGCAATATGCGGAAATTCGCATAATTGAAAGATTAAAGAAATATAAAATAAACTTTCTTGTAGAAATGCGAAGGGGGTATGCGATTTCGCATACCCCCTTCGTATATACCCCCTAAAAGTCCCTAAACCCTAAACCCTAAACTAAAACTTGATGTTATATCTTATGATAGTCTGTTCTTTAAATTACCGTTCATAATGTATAAAATAGTCATTGTTATATTTTTTAATAAGTGGCTTTATTCTATTATCACTTTCAAACATAATCATCACATTAACAAAATTTATCTATATACCTTAACTCCTAATCCACATTTTAACTAAGATTGAGCATGAACATTGATATATTTTTTAATAGTAATAAGTGGCTTTATTCTATTGTCACTTTTAAAACATAATCATCAAATTAACAGTATTTATCTATATACCTTAACTCCTAATCAATATTTTTACTAAGATTAAGCTTGAACATTGTTATATTTTTTAATAAGTGTCTTTATTCTATTGTCACTTTCAAACATAATCATCACATTAACAATATTTATCTATATACCTTAACTCCTAATCAACATTTTATCTAAGATTGAACATGAATATTGTTATATTTTTTAATAATTGGCTTTATTCTATTATCACTTTCAAACATAATTATCACATTAACAATACTTATCTATATACCTTAACTCCTAATTAATATTTTATTTAAGATTGAGCTTGAACTTTATTATATTTTTTAATAAGTGGCTTTCTTCTATTATCACCTTCAAACATAATCACATTAACAATATTTATCTATATACCTTAACTCCTAATCAACATTTTATCTAAGATTGAGCTTGAACATTATTATATTTTTTTTATAAGTGGCTTTCTTCTATTGTCACTTTCAAACATAATCACATTAAAAAATATTTATCTATATACCTTAACTCATAATCCACAATTTATCGAAGATTGAGTTTGAACATTATTATATTTTTTAATAAGTGGCTTTCTTCTACTATCACTTTCAAACATAATCACATTAACAATATCTATATACCTTAACTCATAATCCACATTTTATCTAAGATTGAGCTTGAACATTGTTATATTTTTTAATAAGTAGCTTTATTCTATTATCACTTTCAAACATAATCATCACATTAACAATATTTATCTATATACCTTAGCTCCTAATCCACATTTTATCTAAGATTGAGCTCGAAAATTGTTATATTTTTTAATAAGTGGCTTTATTCTATTGTCACTTTCAAGCATAATCATCAAATTAACAATATTTATCTATATATCTCAACTCCTAATCCACATTTTATCTTAAATTGAGATTGAACATTGTTATATTTTTTAATAAGTGACTTTCTTCTATTTTCACTTTCAAACATAATCACATTAAACAATATTTATCTATATACCTTAACTCCTAATCCACATTTTATCTAAGGTTGAGCTTGAACAATGTTATATTTTTAATAAGTGGCTTTCTTCTATTGTCACTTTCAAAACATAATCACATTAAACAATTTTTATCTATATACCTTAACTCCCAATCAACATTTTATCTAAGATTGAGCTTGAACATTGTTAATAAGTGGCGTTCTTCTATTGTCACTTTCAAAACATAATCACATTAAACAATATTTATCTATATACCTTAACTCCTAATAAACATTTTATCAAAGATTGAGCTTGAACATTCTATTGTCGCTTTCATTTCATTATTGTTTATCCTTCACTTGCTACTTAATTATTTTCTTCTTCGACCTTGTGGCACTGCTCTAGTAATTCATTAGGCTGGATTTTTCCCTCCATATTTTAAGGTATGCGAATGATATGCGATTTATCGCACATTGTTCGCCGTGCTACGAACAAAGGTTGGCATGTTGCGTCTTTTCGACTCTAAATTAGATGATAGTCTTCGGCACATTAAAATAATTATTTATTTTACGTATATGTTTTTAAACAGATATGCAAAATAGAATGCTATTTACTGTCAATACGTTATGCGAAAGAAGTGCGATTCATCGCATTTTGTTCGCAGTTCTGTGAATTTGAAGAGTCGCCTCTTCTCCGAAACGTCCCCTCATTCTTCGGCGCATAATAACGGTGCGCATATCAAGGAGGTTAGATATCTTCTTGAGTATATCTTCTTGAACCAGATATGCGAAATCATTTATTGTCAATACGTTATGCTAATGAAGTACGATTCATCGCATTTTGTTCGCAGTTCTGCGAATTTGAAGAGTCGCTCCGAAACGTCTCCTCAGTCTTTGCAAATTAATAACGACGCGAGTATCAAGGAGGATAGATATCTTCTTTAACCAGATGTGCGAAATCATTTATTTTCATTACGTTATGCGGTGTGATTCATCCTATATTGTTTGCAGTTCTGCAAATTTGAAGAGTCACTCCGAAACGTTCCCTCAGTCTTTGGCAAATTAATAACGGCGCGCATATCAAGGAAGATAGATATCTTCTTTAACCAGATATGCGAAATCATTTATTGTCAATATGTTATGCGAATGAAGTGTGATTCATTGCATTTTGTTCGCAGTTCTGCGAATTTGAAGAGTCACTCCGAAACGTCCCCTCAGTCTTTGGCAAATTAATAACGACGCGCGTATCAAGGAGGATTGATAGTTTCTTTAACCAGATATGCGAAATCATTTATTGTCAATACGTTGTGCGAATGAAGTGCGATTCATCGCATTTTGTTCGCAGTTATGCGAATTTGAAGAGTCGCTCCGAAACGTTCCCTCAGTCTTCGGCAAATTAATAACGATGCGCTTATCAAGAATGATAGATATCTTCTTGAGTCTTCTATAAAAGGTAGCTGAGATTAGACAATTGAATTAGGATCAGGACCATTTTGTCAACATTCTTCAACTCCTCGATTTTCCTCAACAAGTCCGTACAATGACATTGTACGGACTTGTTGAGGAAATCGAGGGTTGAAGAATTGAGAGATGGGTCCTGATCCTCCTACTGTCTTTGAGGGCGTGCTCTCTTTACCCGTCGTAGCCTCCTCAATCTAGTATACCTCGAGAGTCCAAGCATTCGCCCTGGAGATCCCACGTCTGCCTAGGCACATGGTCGCCTCAAATTGGAAGCTAAAAACACTGGAGGCTGAAAAAGCTGTAGGTGACCATGTGTTTGGGAAGACGTGGATTCTCTGGCGAATTGCTTGGTCTTTCGGGGTTTACTAGATTGAGGCGCCTACGACGAAAGGGAGCACTCCTTCAAAGACAAATATGCTTGTTCTTTCGGGGTATACTAGATTGAGACTTTCAAATGTCTAACGAAGTGAAACAAGGGATGGCGAATTCGTTCAACTCGCAGACCAACTTTCCGAGCTCCTCATTTTCCTCAACCTTCGGCACAGTCATTCAATTGCTTCTGATCTTTCAAGCTGTTGTTCAACTCGCTGTTTTAGCCTCCTCTATCTAGTAATTCGTTTGTGTCGTTGTAAGGTTAATTGTAAACTATTTCAGTTGATGTAAAGTAGTTGAGTCCATGTAAAATTGCGACGTACATGCGTCGCATATTATTCGCCTATAAAAAATTAGTCGATGTAAAGTAGTTGAGTCGATGTAAAATTGCGACATATACATCGAATATTATTCGCAGAATTGGTGCACAATTAATTTTATAAAATTTATTTTTTTTGAAATTATGTCTGTGAATTAATAATAAATTAAAGAACCCTATTAGGCGAATGAATCTGCAATTAATCCCCGAAACATTTCTACATAAAAACCGCATAACACTCATACTATAACGAATAACATATATTTTTTTATATTTGTTTTTGTAAATTTTCTATTATGCGACGTACAAAACTGCGACATACAAACGTCGCATATTTTTCGAAGAGTTGGTAAATAATAATTTTTGGAAAATTCTTATTCTTTGACTAAATTAATAATAAATTGAAAAAAAACTATTAGGTGAAACAAATTTGTGCGTAACAATATTTGAAATGTGTTCGCATATTGATACATTATGCGAGGTTTATATGGATATGCGATTCGTAAATATATAAAAAAATATGCATAATCAATAGTTATCTAGCCTTATAGATTTGGATATGCGAAAAGTAAATTATGCGAACATATGCCGCATACTCGTAATGATGCAGTTTGGATATGCGATAATTTAATTACGCGACAGTTTTTCACATATCCTAAATGATGCGGCTGATCTGGCCTGGATATGCGATTACAAAATATAAGTTACTTTTATTTCTTTCATTACGTTATGCGAACACAATGTGATTTATCGCACTTTGTTACCAGTTCTAGATTTAGATATGCAAATTTTAAATTATGCGAACAAATGTTGCATACTCGTAAATGATGTAGTTTGGATATGCGATAATCTAATAACGCGATAGTTTTTCACATATCCTAAATGATGCGGTTGATCTAGCCTGGATATGCGATTACAAAATATAAACTACTTTTATTTTTTTAATTATGTTATGCGAACACAATGCGATTTATCGCACTTTGTTACTAGTTCTAGATTTGGATATGCGAATCGTAAATTATGCGAACATATGCCGCATACTCGTAAATGATGCAGGTTGGATATGCGATAATCTAAGGGTCGAGATTGACGACTTCCACCTTTGGTGGTGGCTGATGGATCTGATGATCACCGTCATCGTCTATGTCCTCCCCCCAGATTGGGTTGTCAACCGAAGCACCAGGCCCGCCCTTCAAGTCGATCGCCGCTGCGTTGCGCTCGGTAAACACAGGGCCTTGGAAAAACATTTGGTAGCAGATAAGTTCCTCCTCCTCTGTCAATCCATGCCACGGAAGAGGATCGCGATCTTTTCATAGGGTGAAATCCTTTCCATTTTTTTTCGCAAACGTGCGCCTCCTTGGTTTTATTTATTTTTTTTTGTCTGCGATCGAAAGACAGGGTTTTGAGAAGTGCAAGGTTAATTATTCAACAAAGAGAATGAAAGGTTAGTAAATACATATAGCATTTAAGGCTAGGTAGATATACATCAACTCGACAACTAAATGAGGAAGCATGCAAATCGTCATAGTTTTTTACGTGTAAATGCAGACAATCAATGAATGCGATGCGTAACTTATGCAAATAATATACGAAGTAATTTTGATTTGGATATGCGATGCAGACAATCATCCAATGCGGTCCATACGGATATGCGATAAAAATGGCGGACAGTAGTAAATTATGTGGCTTTTGATTTGGATATACGAATCGTTAATTATGCGGTTGAAAACTAGGCGAATGAACCTGCGCAACCTAGTTGTGCCATTATTATGGAACATGATATGGAAATCTCACAATCAACCCAATTGTGTGATTATTATGGAACATGTTATGCGAATCGCGCAATCAACTCAGTTTCACTACTTTCTGTTAGTCAATCGTGTGCAGGTCACAACTTTTAGGGCACCAAAACAGTATTTTTTTCGTTAAAAGTAATGTTTCCTTTAAAGTGCTTTACAATTAAAAACTCCAATGAGGTACATAACATTACATAACGTCTCCATCTGCATCTTAATTGTCATGGAATGGACGTGATGGACAAGATGACGATTTGTGTCTTGTTTCTTTACAAGTACGACATCTTATCGGGCATCTCGATGTTGTTCTTGGATGAGGAGTTGGTGCGTTTTGACCATCTTCATTTGAAAAAAAGTCATTAACACCATCGTATAGAGGGCACTTTGCCCTGTTATGCCAGGTGACCCCACACCGAGAGCACATCTATTGACGCCGTACTCAACGTGATGATCCTTTTCTAGCAGAATATCGTTGAGTCCGTGGCCGACCTACTTGTTTGGGATCTTTTGGTAGAATTACCTTTATACACATAATTTCTGGGGGCAAGTGCCATTCATCAGGATGCGAGACGGGGTTAATGGAGCTTTGGTACATCCTTGCAACCGAGTAAGTTTTGTAATGATCATTAACGAAATCCATTATATCTAACCCGACTTCCATGTTACATATCATAAATTTTCACATCATATTAGAATATAGCTTATTTATTTATTTTTTTATAAAGAAAAAAATAATAATTTTGTTTGGTAAACATTACCGAATGGTCGTAGATGCATGTAACCAAGGTAATAGATCTGTTTCAAACACACGACACTCACATGTTCTTGCCTCTAAATCTACCACGTCGGATAGTGTTTCTTCCATAACCTTATAACGTTGCATGCCGAGTGTGGTAATGGATAGAGTACGACCTTTCTCGAACAAAGGATCCAGCCGCAATTGAGTCCACTGCGTTAGTGGATGATTGCGACCCTCGGCAGATGCACGCCATACAACAAACCATTTCTCTATCGTTGCCCGAACACACTCCCACAACGAACAAACGGGTAACATCCTGGCCCATAGGAGTTTGTTGTTCAAACTTTCGCAGGAATTGGATGTCATGAATCCATAGCGCCGTACAGGTGTAAAAACACCTCGCCCAAGCATTTACTGGAATTTCATTAGTTAGCTTCTTAAATTCTTCGGGTTTTAGGCTTTGGATGAATGACATGTAACGATAGAAATTTTCACGCCGATAACAATATGCCGCCTTGTAAAATATGTCCAAAACTGATTTCTAAAAGGCCTCATTTGTTTTGTGATGTGATAATAGCAAAATGAATGATGCGCATCGGGGAACACTATTGGGACAGAATGTATGATAGACTCATGTCTATCCGATACGATGAGGAGGTTATCAGGACAACCATAGGCCGTTTTTAATTGAGTCAAAAACCAACTTCAAGTCTTACCACACTCTAGATCACCAATGCCAATTGCAAGGGGAAAGATTTGCTGATACCCGTCCAATGTGGCTGCAACAAATATAATGCCCTTGTATCTTCCCTTCAAGTGCATACCATCTATCACAATCACTGGGGCACCAGCTCATTGAAAGCCCTCAATGCTACCTCCGAGAGCAAAGAACAAGTTTTTGAATCCCTCGCCATCTTATTGCAGTTGGACAATTGTACCTGGATTACGAACACGCAACATGTGCAAGTAACCGGAAAGCCGCCCCCATGATTCTTCATGACTTCCATAAACTTTTTCAAAAGCACGGTGTCTTGCACGGAGGGACACATTGTAGCTGATTGACAAACCATGCTCCTCCTGCATTTGTTCAATAGTTCTCCATGTAGATACCGTCTGGGGATTTATCTGAATAGTTGGTGCGTAAATATGAGCGAGAACCTTGGAATTAGCCGAACAGTGCGTCAAAACTCCCTTCGCATGTATTCTCGAGTTTCAAAGTAGTGATTCTCCATACATTTCGGTTTGTCGTTGCACATAACTTGTAAGAACACCCTTCATACCAACAAATAGATAGTAACCTAGAAGTGCAGGATTTGGGTGTTCGACACTCAACTTTTTGTTGCAAGTGATACATTTGGATGGCACAAATCAACTCTTCTTTCTAAAGAAAGACAGACCCCAAAGATAATTCTATATTATTCGAGGGTAAGTGGATGGGTTGTCTATCTGATCCAGTTGTCGTGGGCGGCATAGGAAGGGACCACATTCGTGGCTCAATGTCGGATTGTCGGGTGCTACCTCGATTCATATGTGCAAGACTTTTAACCTCAATATGGTCGGTAATTAATCTTAGCTCTTCAATATGCTCGCAATACCAGTCCCTAGAAAGCTTGAACATTTACTTCTCATTGATCTCTTTGTTTTCGTTGCCTGAGTCATCATTGTGCGTGTTGGTTTGGTCATCATTATTGTCATCGTCATGAGAATGACTTTGATCATCAGCGCCCCAAGGATATCCAGTATGTGTAAATGAACTAAGGCCTGCTTGATGTGAATATGGGGCCTCGTGGGAAAATGCAGAACTACCAACACCAAAAGAACTAGGAAATACACCTTGGGACGCCATCATTTGCGTCAAGCTTTGTTGCGCCGTCCCCGGAATCCCTACATTTACTCGCTTCTCCAACTCCACGTAAATGTTGGGATTTTTTTGTTCTTCAATCAGCTCTAAGATATCCTCACTAGATTCGATTTTCATCTTCACAACTCGTTCCCTTCCATCAAATACTGCCCACAATATGTACTCAAAATTACAAGGATCGGCCTTCAATAATGCTTGAACACGAGAAACTACTTCAGAATACATTTGTCGGTCGTAATTTATTCTCATCAGTTCTGCCACTCCCCCAACATATGAACCCCCGGAAAACGTACCACCATAGCTCACGTATACTCTAATACGGTTGCTAGCGATTCAAATAAGTGAACAACAAAAGGAATTAAAACGAAAGAAACAGAAAAATGCAGTAGATGAATTGTGCAGACGTTGAATTGTTAGAGATCACTGTTTTTTTTTCATGCATGATAAATGCACAGACAAAATCCTCACATGTGAAAAAAAGCAGTCAATTAATGAAGTGCATAACTTATGCGACAGTTATGCGATCAAATTTTGAATAGTCGTAAAATTTTCATGTCGATATTGCCCTGCGAAAATGGCGCATAATTGCCAAATAAATTATGCTTTATTTGATTTGGTTATGCGATTCTTCAATATGCGAGCAAAAAAATATCGCATAATTGTCAATTATTCGGCGGATATATGCGAAAGTTTTTCGCATATTAGTAAATTATGCGATTGACTTGGATATGCAATTACCAGAAAATGCGAATTCAACAAATTTTGCGAATTATATACAAAATATTTTCGCATAGTCAAAAATTTCCAAGGTCGATATAGCCCTGCGAAAAGAAGGCGCATAATCATCGTAAATTATGCTGCATTCGATTTGTATATGTGATTCTTAAAAATGCGAAAGATGTTCGCATATTTGTAAATAATGCGTTTGATGTGGATATGCGATTAAAAAAATGCAAAATATTTTCGCATAGTCATAAATTATGCGGCTGGTTGGATATGCGCTGGTTCATTTGGACATTCGAGTGTAATATCGCATAGCATTTCGTGAATTTTAGGGTGTAAAAGAAGTTATTTGACGGGGTGGTGTGTAAAAGAAAGAATAGATCTATAACGGGGTGAAAAATATTTTGACCCTTTTTTTTTCAACACTAAGTAATTTCTATATTTTGTAATTTTTTTAACACTCGGTAATTAAAAATAATGTAATGTAATCCTATAATAATTATCTTATTTTTTATATGTATTTATGATAATTATATGTAACATTTATATTAGATAAAAATAAATAATATAGTTATAATTTTAAAAGATTAATGAAAATATAAGAGTGTATTGTAATTAAAAGAAAGTGGGGAACTTATAGAATTCATAAATATAGAGGTTTGTATGGTTTATTGTTATTAGGGATTTATATATGAATGTAGGAATAAATATAGAGGTTTATGTAGTTTATTGTTATTAGAGATCTGTGAATGTAGGAATAAATATAGAGGTTTACGTGGTTTATTGTTATTAGAGATTTATGAATGTAAGATGTAGGAGTAAGAACAAAATTTTAAATAATGTAGCATCTTGAAGGAGATTTATGCAAAGTTATCATATTTTTAATAAATGTCGTTTTAGAAGTTGCACTTAATTAATTTTTTTTTCCAATAATACCCCTATTAGTGAAGATGGATGATCTGAAAAAATATGAAGCGTGAATATAAAATGACGTAGTATATTTATTAGCTAAATGAGAGTAATAATAGAAAAATATCTATAAAATATCCAAAACATCATTTATTTATTTAATACTACCTCCTATTCTTTTTAAATGTCATTTTGGCATTATCAACTATTAACAAAATAAATGTCGTCTTGGATATTTTGTACATATTTTTCCATTATTACACTCATCTAGCTAATAAATACACTACATTTTTTTATATTCACTCTTTATTTTTTCTAAAAACATTCATCTCTATCATCATTAATGATGGTTATTATTGTCAAAAAATATATTCTTAATAACTGTACAACTTCCCAAAATGACAATTATTATGAATAGGAAGGAATAGTTGATAAAATTAAAATGACATTTAAAAAAAAATAGAAGCTAGTATTTAATAAAGATGCTATTACAATGTCAATCGAGTAATTGCGGCCGTAGTAAAATGTGGTAAAAATATATTGGTGGGGGAGTTATCTGGAATCCGGTTGTAATCGCGAGGTTGATATCATTATTGTCCTACACATTAAATTAAAATTCAACATGTCGTGGGTAGAATTAATTATCATTATATTAAATACAATCAAAGGGGACCTATATGCTATAGTATTCAGTAGTCACAATCCAATCCACACCATCTCCATCTACTCGCAAAAAGCTCTACAAACCAACACATCACTCACTTTCAGATCTTTAATTGGTCTCTCTCTCTCTCTCTCTCTCTCTCCTATAAATCCCTGTTATCTTCTTCGGGGCTCGATTGGGTGAAGATGAACCCCACACACCTAATATTATTACACAGGAGGAGGCTGCTACAACTTTCTAAATCCAGAAACATTACAGAAACCTCCAACTTCCTCTCCCCTACCACGGCCGCGGCCGCCGATGGAGAGCCCACCTTCCAGCCGGTCAACAACGACTCTCCCTCCTCCTCCTCTTCCGCCACCGCCGCCGGGATGAGGCCGTTCGAACCCGCCACGCACTTCGACTCCTCTATGGCCCTCACCATCCTCGTCCTTCTCACTGCCCTCTTCTTCATGGGCTTCTTCTCCGTCTACATCCGCCGCTTTGGCGGTGGCGGAGGTGGACCGCCGTCGAGCGCTGCCGCTGGGCCGAGGCGGCAGGAGAAGCGGAGGGGGGGACTGGACCCTTCGGCCGTGCGGTCGCTGCCGCTGGTGGCGTATGGAGGCGACGGGAGGCACCGGGGGGCGGCCGGCGGCTGCCCGATCTGCCTGACCGAGTTTGAGGAGGGGGAGGCGGTGAAGCTCATCCCCTACTGCGGTCACGTGTTTCACGACGGATGCATCGACACGTGGCTTGCGTCGCACATGACCTGCCCGCTGTGTCGGTCGGCCCAGCTGTTCAAGACGGGCGATGATGAGGGAGGGGGAGTGTTGGGGTGCGACGCGGCGCAGGTATGACCGTGTGGACAATCGTGACACGTGGGCGGATGAGGATGCGGTTGGGTGGCGGTAACTTTGAAATCTACAATTTTTTTAACGTTTTCATTTGTTTTTTTTTATCTCTCTTGTTTTGTGGGGGAGCTACAGTTCTTCGGTAGGGAATGGATTAATGACGGTGCGTTTAATAATGTACATAGGTACTTAGTGTACATAGGTACAGCGGATGTTGTATTAACTAGTACAGCGTCAAGTGGACTAGTTGATAGGGCTTAGACTAGGTTACTGATTTATTTAAGAGTGTTGCTATTTACCGCACCCATTTTTGATTGTACCGCATCCAAAAAATACATTTTTACCCATCTCAAACACACACTCACTCTTGCACCACAAAAAA
>CACSLK010034108.1:223200-235697 GCA_902706635.1 Striga hermonthica | reverse complement strand
ACGCTATTCCTATTCCTTGAAGGATCAGACTTCGAGCCCATATCCACCTTTCCTATTCCTACTAGGAATATGCTCCCGGCTACGTTACCTGATCTTCCGAGGAATACTCCCATCACCGATCCTTCACGCGCATTACGACACTCAACTGCTTTTCCTAGTCCTGCGGGGTCTAGGATTCGCACCATGCCTATTCCTATGCAGACTAGGCTTGCTGCCTTGGTCTTGCCTCGCCCTTCGGGTGCGCACGCGAGCGCACCCTTCGCCCGCGTGACTATCTCGTGCGTGTCGCCCAGCTCGCCTAAGCCTACTAGGCCTAGGTCTTCGCCCATCTCGCACGCGTTGCCAACTGCGCACGCGGCTTGCCCATGCGCCGTCTCTCCTTCGCCTGTTCCTACACGGCCTAGGCTTCGCGCGCTTGCGCACCACTAACTCCCCATCGTGCGCTCGCCCATCTGGTTACCCTGCTCTCGCGCGTCCTTGTCAACCGCGCGGCTGCTGCCCACGCTCGATAACCCCACGCGATTCCCGCGCCTGTCCACTGGACCGCGCGTCCCACTCAGCGCCCCAGCGCTCCGTTCGCCTACTGCGCACCTACGTGCGCCCAACGCTGTCCGCGCATCGTCCAACGCCCGATGCGCGCTCGTCCATTTGCTGCTATCCCTCGTGCGCATTAACCTCCCGACATCCTCCCCCTGCGCACCTTTTTGGCTAATCTCCAAGCACCATGCGCGTCTACGCCAATGCGCGTATTCACGCCCTTGTCTAATGCGCCCTTTCTTGAGCTCGATAGTCGCCCTCTTACGGATCACCTTTTTGCGTGCCCTTGCATACCTCCATGTGCTCGATCCTTCTAGCCTTGATCTCTCGAGCCTCTTTCTCGACCTCCTATGCCATTGTGCTCGTCGGCACCCTCTCATACGGGCTCGTGTACGTCTCCTAGGCCATGCAAGCCTTGTTTGCGCCCTTTGCTCGGCCTTGTCCATTAGCCTCGGCCTTCGGCCTTTCTCTTCTTCGGGGGTCAAAACCCACTTCCGTATCACAGCGCCCAGTCGCCACACAGCACGCGCAGTCAGCATGCCAGTCGCCTGCCCGTGGCGCACAGCAGCGCCCGGCAGTGCCAGTAAGCGCCAGTGCCATAGCCAGTATGCACGACAGTGGCCAGTCGCGCGTCCCAGTGCCCAGTTGCCGTCGACAGTGCATAGCAGCACGCGATGGCCGTCCCATGCACACGCGCGGTGCAAGTTGCACCTGCCAGCGTACGGATCATGCCCAGTCACGCACGGGCCGATGCCAGCAGCGCCCGGCAGCACCCAGGCCGTGCCCAGTGCGTGCGTGCGACCGAGCCGGTTGGCACAAGCCAGTGGCCGATCGCCAGGGCACAACGAGCCGGCGGTCAGGCCAGCCAATGAAACGACCAGTTCAGACCGGTAATCTGAGCAGTTCAGGGCTTAGTGACCCGATCCGAGTTCAGTCCAGATTTTCAGTTAAATTTTCTGTCTAGTCGGTTCAGTATATCAGTACCAGTTCAGTCCAGTTTTATTGTCAATCAAATCAGAACCGAGATTATTCCAGTAAATCCAGTTAAATATTTAGTTCGAGTCGAGCATCTTAGCAGTTATTTTCAGTCAGTCTGAGCATAGTACTTAGTATTTGTTTATTTATATAATTTTACAGTTTGATCAGTCAGCAGCAACACTTACATTTTCAAACCAGCAGTTCAGGTGGGGACTCAGACTGAGTATTACATTGAGTATAATTACAGCTATCATGTTTGAGGTATGTATATCCAGTTCCTGCTCAGGTAAGGCTAGTACAGTAAGACCATCTTGAGTTCTAGTGGCGTAATCTTCCCACTAGAATGTGCACATAGGCTTCCGGCGCAGTACATTATAGCCGGCATATACAGTTTATGATCCCGTAGCAGATTATATACGGTTGATCACTAGTTACAGTACCAGTTACAGTTATATATATACTTTTGATCATGATATTGCAATTATTATTACTGTTTTACTTTGTCATGAGTTTCTGCGGAGCACAGTGGCTTTTAGTGCTCAAGCCCCCACTATATTATTTTTTTCAGGTCAAAAGGTCGGTCCAGAGGAGTGAGCTGAGCCGGTGGTCGTGGGTTTGATTATATATCATTTTTTAGACTTTTGATATGTATATGTTTTCCACGTTTTTACTTCCGCTGACATTTTCAGGTCTTCAGACTCGCATGTTAGTTTCCAGAATTTTCATCCGATTTACCAGTCGGATTTTGTACAGTTCTACATGCTTGTTTGATTAAAGATAATCCGTTTTTCTAAATAGTTAAACTCAGGAAAGATAAAGGATTATTCAGAAAAGAAAGGTTTTTCAGTAGCATCCCGAATCACGATTTCGCAAATTTATAAGTATTTTTAGAAAAGAAATTGCGAAAATTTGACTCTGATTTTAATAAGCTAGTGGGTTGTTACATTGGTATCAGAGCCAGTAACCGGACTAGGTGTGCCAGCGAGGACGCTGGGCCCTCCAAGGGGGGTGGATTTGTAACGCCCCACTTTTATTTTCCGAAAAATCAGAATAAATTTTTCAAAATTTATTTCAAAACACATGGCGACGCTACTCATTTTCAAAATAATTTCCAATAATATCATAAATGTAACTCCCAAATAGGTTCTTCAAAATCATAAATACTAGGGAGTTCACTCCCTATCAATAATCCGATGCTCATTATTCGAAAAGCATAAATAACAATAATTAATTCAAATAGGCGAAAGCAATATCAGATATATGACCACCACTCGCCTCCCTCCGCCGTGCCCGCAATACTAACCTGCATCCATGAAGAGCAGGTGGGGATGAGCACAAATAGAAACAGTAGTGCTCACCACTATGCACATTAATAACAACATAATATAACAAAGAGTATGGTCACAATGTGATCACAAATTAATTCGACATGTCACATCTCCAATCAATATACCAATAATCTCACTCATGTGCACATCTATCATTAGCCATTGAAGGACATACAGCTCTCAACAATGGGAGTGCATACCGAAGGACATACAGCTCTCAACGGTATGGCCTTTCATTAGGACTTAGGGATATTGCCTCACAAGGCACCGTCGAAGGACATACAACTCACATCGACGGGGACAACCGTTCGAAGGACATATAGCTCACATCGAAGGTTACACCAATTCACAAGCATGCATTGATCATACCAACCAAACAACAAATAAGTTATTTACGGCATAACAAATATTCAAATAAAACCCACCTGGAAATCGAGGTAGAAAATCACACACAAAGCAGGTATGTAGGATGAGGGCTCGACTCCTCAAACACCTACATTTAAGCGAGATAATTTATCAATAATCTATCTCACTTCTCAAATTTAATATAAAACACATATTTAATAAAAATTAAGACTTAAGGGTTTTAATCGGATTTTACGTGGACTTGGAACTCATTTTTAAAAGAATAAGACTCGGAGAACCAAAATTGAATCTCGGGACTTAAAATAATTTTTCACAAATTTTTCTCATTGGAAAAATAATTTTTAAACATAAATTCGGTACGAAAAACGGGCTCCGGAACACAAAAAGGGTCAAGATGGCGAACTGGGCCGCGCTGGCCATTGACCACAACATTCTACTCCGAGATGGGCCTGGGCACGTGAATTTGGGCCGAATTTGGCTTGGCCCAATGCTGGAAGACTGCTGGCTATGAAGGCTGGAATTCGGGCTGCTCGTGGGCCAGGATCGGGCTGCTCGTGGGCCATCAGCTGAGAGGGGAAACGGGCCTCGCGGGCCAAAATGCGGGCCTGAGAGCCCGCGCCTTAGGAGACATCATGGGCTTAAAAAAATAGAGAAAGGGGAGCGCGGCCCTCAAGGTTCAAACTCTGAACCTCACTTGTAATAAGTGGCATGCACACCACTGCGCTACACAACTGGGTGTTAGTCCAAATGAATTCATCAGTCAATGAACTTAACCCAATGTCTGCAAATAAAGACCGACTGAACAGAGGGGCAAACAACCGAACAGAGTTGTGCAAATTTTTACAGAAATTAAAAGATGCAAACAGACTGAACGAAAACTTTACTGAACTCGACCAGAACATAACTAACGGCAACAAAATTCGAGAGATTATCAAAAATAACATATTTTTAATGTTTCGAAACTTTAGAAAAACTGGGTTTTCGGACCGAAAGACGAAACAACATAATACAGTTCGAAAACAAACGACCCAATGACATCGAAAAAGCTCGAATCCATAAAACGAGACTCCGAAATATAACTTAACCGCAACAACAAGCAAAGATACTTGATTTCAGATTATACGCAACAACGAAGCTTGACCGGAATACACATATTTATGTGAACAATAATATGACAACCCGAAAACATACAACGAGACTCCGAACTCTGAGAATCAACCACAACAGTAAATACACTCGATATTTTCGAAAACTAGAGTTCCATCATGTCCACAACAAATAACGATTCCACACGAATAAATATTAAAAATTCAACTAACAAATAAACGAATGTACGAATCGAGCAATCTACAAATATCGATTTAACGAGCAACTAACCCCAACAACGTGATAATACGAAAATATAACAGGAAGGTTCGGGATAGATTACCCTTCTTCAGGAATCTACAAGCTATCTGACGGTCGGAATGAACAGAATCTCGGTACTCTCGGACGTTCGTAACTTGAACCCGACAGCAAACGAGTTGTTGTTCCTCGAACGATGACTGCAGCGAGTGTTAATGATCAGAAGGTTGACGGCAAACGGGACTAGCAGGAACTTGAAAGCTTCAAACTTCGATGAGCAATGGCGGGCAAGGGATCTGCAGCACTCCTTGGGGATCGACTGCTCCCTGTTAGGGCCTCATGGAGACACTAGAACTCAACGGCAAATGAAATACTGCAGAGCTTTTGTTGACAGGAGGCTCGCCGGAGAAGATGGACTCGCCTTTGGGTTGCTGCACGTGATGGGGCTGGCGGTCAAAAGAGGAATGGCTAAAAGCAATTTTATGAAATAATCGATAGCTAAGGTCTGTGTTTACGAGAGGGAGTGATGAGAGGGTTCTCAATCTTCTTCAACGATGGGAGCCTCCTCTGGCGAGATATAAGAGATCGAGGAGAATGATTGTGCAACGTGCGAGATAATATCACAGAAATATCGCAACTGGATTTGAAGGGGTGGAGAGGACGACTCGGTCCCTTAGGGGAGGAGAAGAAGATAAGAATCTGCTCATTTAAATCTTGTTGGGCCTCATTTTTAATACTCAAATGAGTTACTAAGAAAAAATATTATTTGGGCCAAGGCTTAAGCCACCAATTGGGTCAATTTAATAATAGAATTTGGGCCAACAATATTTAACTAATTGGGCTAGAGAAGATGGTCCCAAAATGGCCACGAAAATTACCCAAATTCGCCTGGTTTCTCTTGGGCTCAACTCAACAATTAATCGAGACTCGGTTCGACGCGACATAAATTTAAATAATACCGGCTAATACATAATACACACAATATTTTAAAATAATAATATTGATAATAAAAATATGCATATGGACAAATAATTACAATTTGACAAATAATAATATTTAGACATTCAATAATAATATTATTCACATTAGCAAATAATGATAATGGTAAGGGGAACAAATAGTAATAAGGAAAATAAATAATAACTCCACTAATCCACAATCGAACGGGGTATTACAGTCTATCCACCTTACAAAGAATTTCATCCTCGGAATTCGAAAACAAACATCTAGAAAGCACTAAAACGCAAAGGGATTATCAAACCATGAGATTTTGTACTCCTCCGATTCTCGGTTACTCTCTCTCCCAAGTCGTCTCGCACTCGACTCGACTACTATTACTGGACTTTGACGAGTACCCCTCCCGGCCTTTCCCTGATGGACCCTCGGTCCCAACAAGTCACTGATACCTCCATACAGGTAGGGTTATGCCTAACACGCAACTCGTCACAAAACACACATACCTCGAGGTCATGCGTACGTTTTCTACCCTGAGACATATAACGTGTCATGCATCCTCGAAATTCCCAGTGGTGTAGTCAATCATCAGGCTAAGTCATCGACTTGGTCTAAGATCATGATAAGACTGATATGGCCCGGCCGTAGCCTCTTCTCTTACCACGAAGCTCCTCACTTCACGTGGTAACTACATTGCAATTGAGCACAACAACTTATAAAGATAAAACCTCCAAGAAAGATTTAACACTTAGATCATTGCAATACACGTGGAAAATTCCCAGAATCGACACACATTTACACACTAAAGACTTGGCAGCTGTGACATAAATGGCTGGCCTGGCACGCGGCAACGTGGCACGCTACATGCGGCACACTACACACGACACTTCCTACGACTCCAGATGCATCATCGAGCGTGGCACGCCTGTGCGCGGCACCAACACACAGTACACCTGCACCACCCGCATCCAGTAGCTACAGTTCATTTCTCATCAACTGTTACATCTCCCCGTGCTGATACGTGCACGAAAATAAAAAATTCCCTTGTGTTTTGTGACCGTAACCCAGTTTTCGAAATCCAGGTACTCCGACTTCGCTGTCAGGGTACTCATACTTCATCATGATTTAAGTGGTTGGGAACTCACGATGTTTCTCACAACTCCTTGGCTACTCTCCTCAAAGACTCCTTCTTAACAATCATAGAACTGGCCTGAACCTCCTCGCGATCCTCCGGCATGACGCTCAATTCGCTCACAAAATGATGATTAATTTACGCCTATCTCTAGGCCCAGATATTCTCAAGAGTTGTAACGTGATCGACTTAAAAGATGTCATAAAACAAAACTCATAAATTTACGAGAACATGTAGGGATCGACAGAAAATTAAGACTTTTAACCCCATCACAAATCTCATTCCATGCAAGGAAGAAAAGACAAGAGAAATTTCTAAATAATGATAATGGAATAATCAATAGGAGTTTCAAAACAAAAATCAAAATAACCAATAGGAGTCTTAAAACGAAACTCAAACTCGTCTAACAAGATAAAGAAAATTAAACAAGGTCTGCCAAAAGTACGAGAATTGCAATTCTAACAAAAGGAGGAACAATTAATTATCTTAGATCCGACATTCGATCAACTGCTTAGCCTTGATTCTGCTCGGCTTCATACTGGGCCATCGTGTATACCCGTGCTCGACCTCCTTCGCCATACCTTGGTTGGGCTTGCTGTTGCTGCTACTGCATCTGTTGCTGGGGTGGCGGCAAGGGAAGCTGCTGATGACGAGGGTAAGGCGGTTGCTGCTGATAAGGTCCCTGTTGCTGCCTCCTTGGCTCGGGACACATATGGGCAAAGTGACCGATGCGTTGACAGTTGTAGCAGGTTTTCTTAGCAGCTCGACACTCTCTGTTATGGTTCTTGCCGCAGTTAGGACACGCTAGAATAGGGCCTTGGGTGGCGGGGCGGTCATCACGTCTGTCTGAGCTTCCACGCTTTCCCTTCCGGTCATCTTGGTGGGAATCAACCTTTCTCTTGCCCGAACTAAAGCCGAGCGGTGTGGAGGAGATGGGCTGAGCATACTGAGCAACGGTCTGAGAAGGCTGGGAGGCATGATAATAAGAAGGGACTGGGGCTACCTCCTGAGCCCGACTAACAGTGTCGGCGAAAGACATCAGTCCGTGACTTCTCACTAGTTCACGGATCCTCTGGTTGAGCCCCTTGAGAAACTTGCGGGCCTTCTTAGCATCGGTATTCACTGAGTCGCCCGCAAAAAGGCACATCCGGGTGAAGGTACGGATATACTCATCCACTGTGGAGCTGCCCTGCTGCAAGTGGTAGAACTCATGCTCCATCCTATCCCAAAAGCTCTGGGGAAGGAACTTGCCACGCACCCTCGTCTTCATCTGCTCCCAAGTGAGAGCATGAAGCTCCGCCTCTGGCCTCCGGGCCCAGTGGTCAATCCACCAGTCAGAGGCGTTCTCCTTCATCTGATAAGCTGCTAAGGACACTCGCTGACGGTCAGGGAGGGGAAGCACGACAAAAATCTTATCCAGCTCTTTCATCCACTCCAGCACCGCTGTGGGGTTCTCAGTCCCCGCGAAAGTTGGTGCATTCATCCTCTGAAACTGGACGATAAGCTGAGTAAGATCCATGGCCGGAGGGGCCTGGTGCTGGCGGGGCGGAGAAGGTTGCGGGGATGCCTGACGGTTACGGTTGTTGCGAGTATTCATACTTCTACATTGAATAAGCCGAACAAGGTTTAGCACAAACAAAAAAATCATAATTACAAGAGTCTAGAGTTCAAGACTAGAGTTCCAAATTTAAAACATCGGTGGATAACTCCTAAACCCCGATTTCATATCATAAATCAACAATGCATAACAATCTCAAAATCATTCAGGTACTCATACCTGAACTGGCGCGGCACGGCGAGAGCGAGTGGTCATAACTTACGGTCAAACACATAATCACATAATTCACATTAACCAGTCTACAGAAACGCAGACTGGCTCTGATACCAAACTGTAACGCCCCACTTTTATTTTCCGAAAAATCAGAATAAATTTTTCAAAATTTATTTCAAAACACATGGCGGCGCTACTCATTTTCAAAAAAAATTCCAATAATATCATAAATGTAACTCCCAAACAGGTTCTTCAAAATCATAAATAGTAGGGAGTTCACTCCCTATCAATAATCCGATGCTCATTATTAGAAAAGCATAAATAACAATAATTAATTCAAATAGGCGAAAGCAATATCTGATATATGACCACCACTCGCCTCCCTCCGCCGTGCCCGCAATACTAACCTGCATCCATGAAGAGCAGGTGGGGATGAACACAAATAGAAACAGTAGTGCTCACCACTATGCACGTAAATAACAACATAATATAACAAAGAGTATGGTCACAACGTGATCATAAATTAATTCGACATGTCACATCTCCAATCAATATACCAATAATCTCACTCATGTGCACATCTATCATTAGCCATTGAAGGACATACAGCTCTCAACAATGGGAGTGCATACTGAAGGACATACAGCTCTCAACGGTATGGCCTTTCATTAGGACTTAGGGAGATTGCCTCACAAGGCACCGTCGAAGGACATACAGCTCACATCAACGGGGACAACCGTTCGAAGGACATACAGCTCACATCGAAGGTTACACCAATTCACAAGCATTCATTGATCATACCAACCCAACAACAAATAAGTTATTTACGGCATAACAAATTTTCAAATAAAACCCACCTGAAAATCGAGGTAGAAAATCACACACAAAGCAGGTACGTAGGATGAGGGCTCGACTCCTCAAACACCTACATTTAAGCGAGATAATTTATCAATAATCTATCTCACTTCTCAAATTTAATATAAAACCCATATTTAATAAAAATTAAGACTTAAGGGTTTTAATCAGATTTTACGTGGACTTGGAACTCTCTCAATATTTAAAAGAATAAGACTCGGAGAACCAAAATTGAGTCTCGGGACTTAAAATAATTTTTCACAAATTTTTCTCATTGAAAAATAATTTTTAAACATAAGTTCGGTACGAAAAACGGGCTCCGGAACACAAAAAGGGTCAAGATGGCGAACTGGGCGGCGCTGGCCATTTACCACAACATTCTACTCTGAGATGGGCCTGGGCACGTGAATTTGGGCCGAATTTGGCTTGGCCCAATGCTGGAAGACTGCTGGCTATGAAGGCTGGAATTCGGGATGCTCGCGGGCCAGGATCGGGCCGCTCGTGGGCCATCAGCTGAGAGGGGAAACGGGCTTCGCGGGCCGAAATGCGGGCCTAAGAGCCCGCGCCTTAGGAGACATCATGGGCTTAAAAAAATAGAGAAAGGGGAGCGCGACCCTTAAGGTTCGAACTCTGAACCTCGCTTGTAATAAGTGGCATGCACACCACTGCGCTACACGACTAGGTGTTAGTCCAAATGAATTCATCAGTCAATGAACTTAACCCAATGTCTGCAAATAAAGACCGACTGAACAGAGGGGGAAACAACCGAATAGAGTTGTGCAAATTTTTACAGAAATTAAAAGATGCAAACAGACTGAACGAAAACTTTACTGAACTCGACCAGAACATAACTAACGGCAACGAAATTCGAGAGATTATCAAAAATAACATATTTTTAGAGTTTCGAAACTTTAGAAAATCTGGGTTTTCGGACCGAAAGACGAAACAACATAATACAGTTCGAAAACAAACAACGACCCAATGACATCGGAAAAGCTCGAATCCATAAAACGAGACTCCGAAATATAACTTGACCGCAACAACAAGCAAAGATACTCGATTTCAGATTATACGCAACAACGAAGCTTGACCGGAATACACATATTTATGTGAACAATAATATGACAACCCGGAAACATACAACGAGACTCCGAACTCCGACGAATCAACCACAATAGTAAATACACTCGATATTTTCGAAAACTAGAGTTCCATCATGTCCACAACAAATAACGATTCCACACGAATAAATATTCAAAATTCAACTAACGAATAAACGAATGTACGAATTGAGCAATCTACAAATATCGATTTAATGAGCAACTAATCCCAACAACGTGATAATACGAAAATATAACAGGAAGGTTCGGGATAGATTACCCTTCTTCGGGAATCTACAAGCTATCTGACGGTCGGAATGAACGGAATCTCGGTACCCTCGGACGTTCGTAACTTGAACCCGACAGCAAATGAGTTGTTGTTCCTCGAACGATGACTGCAGCGAGGGTCAATGATCACAAGGTTGACAACAAACGGGACTAGCGGGAACTCGAAAGCTTCAAACTTCGATGAGCAATTGCGGGCAAGGGATCTGCAGCACTCCTCGGGGATCAACGACTGCTCCCTGTTAGGGCCTCACGGAGACACTAGAACTCAACGGCGAACAAAATACTGCAGAGCGTTCGTTGACAGGAGGCTCGCCGGAGAAGATGGACTCGCCTTCGGGTTGCTGCACGTGATGGGGCTGGCGGCCAAAAGAGGAATGGCTGGAAGCAATTTTCTGAAATAATCGATAGCTAAGGTCTGTGTTTACGAGATGGAGTGATGAGAGGGTTCTCAATCTTCTTCAACGATGGGAGACTCCTCTGGCGAGATATAAGAGATCGAGGAGAATGATTGTGCAACGTGCGAGATAATATCACAGAAATATCGCAACTGGATTTGAAGGGGTGGAGAGGATGACTCGGTCGCTTAGGGGAGGAGAAGAAAATAAGAATCTGCTCATTTAAATCTTGTTGGGCCTCATTTTTAATACTCAAATGGGTTACTAAGAAAAAATATTATTTGGGCCAAGGCTTAAGCCACCAATTGAGTCAATTTAATAATAGAATTTGGGCCAACAATATTTAACTAATTAGGCTAGAGAAAATGGTCCCAAAATGGCCACGAAAATTACCCAAATTCGCCTGGTTTCTCTTGGGCTCGACTCAACAATTAATCGAGACTCGGTTCGACGCGACATAAATTTAAATAATACCGGCTAATATATAATACACACAATATTTTAAAATAATAATATTGATAATAAAAATATGCATATGGACAAATAATTACAATTTGACAAATAATAATATTTAGACATTCAATAATAATATTATTCACATTAGCAAATAATGATAATGGTAAGGGGAACAAATAGTAATAAGGAAAATAAATATTAACTCCACTAATCCATAATCGAACGGGGTATTACAGGATTGTAGTATCCCACATCGGTTGTAAAGGAGAACGAAGCATGTCTTATAAGTGGTTGTGGGTACCTTCACTAGAAGGACGCGTTTTGGTGAGCTAGCTCCCAAAAGGAAAAACCGTGAGGGAATGATCTAGTTTATACCCAAAGCGGACAATATCCTACTACGGGTTGACTGGGCTGTTACACTACCTACACTTGCTACGCTCTGTAGGCTGACTGCATGCTGTCGTGCGCTACGGGTGCCTACGCACATGTCCGCTGGCGGCACGCTACTGGGCGCTGCGGCACGGGTTACGCACGACGCACCACTAGGCGTACGCAAGCTACCCGCATGCCCGCAGGCTACTGCCGGCTGCGCTGCAGCGCTTCGTGCGGGCAGGCGCTACGGTCAGCACCTCGCCGGCCGTCTGGTGACTTTTTTTGGCAAAGGCTACATGAATCAACACAATATGATATGAAATGACCGAAAATGCATAAATTGTTCGGGAGTTGTCGGCTAGAAATTGAGATGGCTCGGGAAGGCTTATATGGCACCTCCGAGTGCAATATGATCCTAAACATGGACTAAGCTGGACAATTTATGCATGATCTCTCTAATATAATCATAAAATAACTAAAAGAAGGTTGATATGAATATACCCCTTCGATTGCTTGCGAAATAGGGCTAGGATTTGTGCGTTCGCTCGTGTTCGTTTGGTAGGCGTGTTGGGTTCTGTTAGGAACGTCAAACAACATGCACAGTATTGAACTTTATCGAAA
>CACSLK010034108.1:189745-216689 GCA_902706635.1 Striga hermonthica | reverse complement strand
TTAAAGAAGTCGAGGAAAATAAGAGTAATGGGGCAAAAATGAAAAAATAATCAGCGCCTCCGGAAAGGCTTGTTTTCGAACACGGTACCATTATTTGATATGGATAACATATATTTCTCGCACCATCGCGTTTCGAAGCAAAATCGTATACATTTAAAGAAGTCGAGGAAAATAAGAGTAAATATGGGTAAAAACGAAAAATAAATCAACGTCTCCGGAAAGGCTTGTTTTCGAACACGACACTATTATTTGATCTGGATAACATATATTTCTCGCACCATTGAGTTTCGAAGCAAAATCGTATACATTTAAAGAAGTCGAGGAAAATAAGAGTAAAATATGGGCAAAAATGAAAAATAAATCAACGTCTCCGGAAAGACTTGTTTTCGAACACGGCACTATTATTTGATGTGGATAACATATATTTCTCGCACTATAGCGTTTCGAAGCAAAATCGTATACATTTAAAGAAGTCGAGAAAAATAAGAGTAAATATGGGCAAAAACGAAAAAATAATCAACGTCTCCGGAATGGCTTGTTTTTGAACACGACAACATTATGTGAATAACATATATTTCTCGCAGCATCGCGTTTCGTAACAAAATCGTATACATATAAAGAAGTCAAGGAAAATAAGAGTAATGGGGCAAAAACGAAAAAATAATCAACGTCTCCGGAATGGCTTGTTTTTGAACACGACACCATTATTTGATGTGAATAACATATATTTCTGGCACCATCGCGTTTCGTAGCAAAATCGTATACATTTAAAGAAGTCAAGGAATATAAGAGTAACGGGGCAAAAACAAAAAAATAATCAATGTCTCCAGAAAGGCTTGTTTTCGAACACAGTACCATTATTGAAATGGATAACATCGCACCATCGCGTTTCGAAGCAAAACCGTATACATTTAAAAAAGTCGAAGAAAATAAGAGTAAATATGAGCAAAAATGAAAAATAAATCAACGTCCCCGGAAAGGCTTGTTTTCGAACACGACACCATTATTTGATGTGAATAACATACATTTCTCGCACCATCGCGTTTCGTAGCAAAATCGTATACATTTAAAGAAGTCAAAGAAAATAAGAGTAATGGGGCAAAAACAAAAAAATAATCAACATCTCCGGAAAGGCTTGTTTTCGAACACGGTACCATTATTTGATATGGATAACATATATTTCTCGCACCATCGCGTTTCAAAGCAAAAACGTATACATTTAAAGAAGTCGAGGAAAATAAGAGTAAATATGGGCAAAAACGAAAAATAAATCAACGTCTCCGGAAAGGCTTGTTTTCGAACACGACACTGTTATTTTTGTACCACCATATTTTTGGAACATCCACTGGGGTGGGCAAGTGTCAAAATAAAAGTCCCTCATTTTTCGAACATCCCTGATCCCGCGATAGGGGTGGGCGAGTGGTCGCTTGCTTTCGGAACATCCCCTGGGTGGGCAAGTGTCAAGACAAAAGTCTCTCATTTTTGGAACATCCCGCGATAGGGGTGGGCGAGTGGTCGCTTTCTTTCGGAACATTCCTTGGGGTGGGAAGGTAGTCGAAAAAGTCCACTCCTTCGGGATTGACGACCACCGTGTTTTCGGAACATCCCCTGGGTGGGCAAGTGTCAAGACAATAGTCCCTCATTTTCGGAACAACCAGCGATCGGGGTGGGCGAGTGGTCGCTTGCTTTCCGAACGTTTCTTGTGGTGGACAGGTGGTAAAAAAAGTCCATACCTCCAGGCTGGATGACCACCATGTTTTCGGAATATCCCCTGGGGTGGACAAGTGTCAAGACAAAAGTCCCTCGTTTTCGGAACATCTCTGATCCCCCGATAGAGGTGGGCAAGTAGTTGCTTGCTTTCTAAACATTCCTAGGGGTAAGCAGGTGGTCAAAAAAGTCCATGTCTCCAGGCTGGATGACCACCATGTTTTCGGAACATCCTCTGGGGTAGGCAAGTGTCAAGATAACAGTCTCTCGTTTTCGGAACAACTATGATCCCGCGATAGGGTTACGCGAGTGGTCGCTTGATTTCTGAACATTCCTTGGAGTGGGCAAGTGGTCGAAAAAGCACGCCTCGGGGCTGGACGACCACCATGTTTTTGGAACATCCCCTGGGGTGGGCAAGTGTCAAGACAAAAGTCCCTCATTTTTAGAACATCCCTGATCCCGCGATACGGGTGGGCGGGTGGTCGCTTGCTTTCGGAACATTCCTTGGGGTGGGCAGGAGGTCGAAAAAGTCCACGCCTCAGGGCTGGATGACCACCATATTTTTGGAACATCTCCTGGGGTGGGAAAGTGTCAAGACAAAAGCCCCTCTTTTTCGGAACATCCCGAATCCCGCGATAGGGGTAGGCGAGTGCTCGCTTGCTTTTGGAGAATTCCTTGGGGTGGGCAAGTGATCGAAAAAGTCCACGCCTCAGGGCTGGACGACCACCATGTTGGGGTGGGCAAGTGTCAAGACAAAAGTCCCTCATTTTCAGAACATCCCTGATCCCGCGATAGGGGTGGGCGAGTGGTCGCTGGCTTTCGGAACATTCTTTGGGGTGGGCAGGTGGTCGAAAAAGTCCACGCCTCCGGGCTGGACGACCACCATTTTTATGGAATATCCCATGGGGTGGGCAAGTTTCAAGAGAAAAGTCTCTCATTTTCGGAACATCCAGCCATAGGGGTGGACGAGTGGTCGCTTGCTTTCGGAACATTTCTTGGGGTGGGCAGGTGGTAAAAAAAGTCCATGCCTCCGAGCTGGACGACAACCATGTTTTCGGGACATCCCCTGGGATGGGCAATTTTCTAGACAAACGTCCCTCGTTTTTGGAACATCCCGCGATAGGGGTGGCCGAGTGGTCACTTGCTTTCGAAACATTCCTTAGAGTGGGCAGATGGTCGAAAAAGTCCACGCCTCCCGGCTAAACGACCACCATGTTTTCCTAACATCCCCTTGGGTTGGCAAGTGTCAAGAAAAAAGTCCCTCGTTTTCGAAACATCTCCTTGGGTGGGCAAGTGTCAAGGCAAAAGTCTCTCATTGTAGGAACATCCCACGATAGGGGTGGGCAAGTGGGTGCTTGCTTTCGGAACATTCCTTGGGGTGGGAAGGTGGTCGAAAAAGTCCACTCCTCCGGGATGGACGACCACCATGTTTTCGGAACATCCCCTGGGTGGGCAAGTGTCAAGACAAAAGTCCCTCGTTTTTCAGAACATCCCGCGATAGGGGTGGGCGAGTGGTCGCTTGCTTTCGGAACGTTTCTTGGGGTGGACAGGTGGTCGAAAAAGTCCATACCTCCAGGATAGACGACCATCATGTTTTCAGAACATCCTTTGGGGTGGACAAGTGTCAAGACAAAAGTCCTTCATTTTTGGAACATCCCTGATCCCGCGATAGGGGTGGGCGAGTGGTCGCTTGCTTTCGGAACATTCCTATGGGTAGGCAGGTGGTCGAAAAAGTCCATGCCTACAGGCTGGACGACCACCATTTTTTCAGAACATCCTCTAGGGTAGGCAAGTGTCAAGACAAAAGTCCCTCGTTTTCAGAACGACCATGATCCCGCGATAGGGTTGGGCAAGTGGTCGCTTGCTTTCTGAACATTCCTTGGAGTGGGCAGGTGGTCGAAAAAGCATGCCTCCGGGCTGGACAATTACCATTTTTTGGAACATCCCCTGGGGTGGGCAAGTGTCAAGACAAAAGTCCCTCATTTTCGGAACTTCCCTGATCCCGCAATAGGGGTGGGCGAGTGGTCGCTTGCTTTCGGAACATTCCTTGGGGTGGGCAGGTGGTTTAAAAAGTCCACGCCTCTGGGCTGGATGACAACCATGTTTTCGGAACATCCTTGTAACGCCCTATTTTTATTTGATGAAATTCAGAATAAATTTTTTAAAATTTATTTCATAAAACTTTGGCGGCACTACTATTTGAAAAAAAAAACATTTTCAAAGACATCATAAATGCAACTCCCAAAACGGGTTCCAAAAATCAGGTCAACACCCAAACTGGGTTCATCAATAACATCAATCTCCCAAAACTGGGTTTTCTCAAATTCATAAATATTGGGGAGTACACTCCCTATAAATAATCCAAAAATCAACATTAATTAAAATGCATAAACGATACTAGGCAGTTCAAAGCAGCGGAAATAAATTCAGTAACATGACCACCACTCGCCTCCTCTTGTCGTGCCAGCGAGTACTAACCTGCATCCATAAAGAGCAGGTGGGGATGAGCACAATTGGAAATCGAGGTGCTCACCACTATGCAGTAATCAATATTCAATAATCATAAACAGTAAAGGTATGGTCGCAGTATGAACATAAAACAATTAAAATCTTATCTCCTATCCCAGAGTCAACCCTCATGTGCATACATATACCAATAGACCACTGAACTGATACACGTATCAAAATGCCCCTCGGGTCTTACAATCGATCCCAGCCAACAGGAGTAAATCCACCCCGAATGCCAAAACTCATGCCTCGGCCTTACATACGAGGATCACCAGCCAAGGCTCACGCCCTGACTGCCATACATAAATAAAGGAGACTACCCGAAGGTACGTTCTATAGCTTCAGGGATAACCGTTCGACGGCCGGTACAACTCACATCGAAGGCTACATGGTCCATACTCACACTTTGATCATACCACAACAAAAGCAATTAATGAAAGCATAGCAATTTTATAAATAAACCCACCTGGATTCCGGATTGATAACATCAAATAGAAGAGACGTAGGGTGATGCTTGACTCCTCAAACACGACATTTAATCAAGATAATATTTCAAAAATACTAATCTCAACAAAACGGGAATGAAACGAGAATTCATATTTAGTCGAAAACTATCGACTAAGTAACTCGTGGAATTTAGTGGAATTTGGAACACTCGGATTTAGGTAAAACACTTAGAAAAATATTTTTTTTTTTAAAAAAAAAAAGAAAACTAAAACTTGAGTTTGGCATGGAAAGGCATCGAAACTGTAATATGATTCTAAAACTCCATTCTCGCCACACTTATAATTAGTAAAACTCTAACCAGAACCAAATTAGTTCTCTATCATGATAACTAGAAATCAAGTTCCTAAAATCTATATATATATAAAAAGAATTAACATTTTTTAAAAATAGTAAGTAGAAAATCCAACAACAATAATTACATGCCATTTTTGGAAATATTTTGGATTTTTTTAAACAACAAATTAACAATCATTAAATGTAGCCTAAAATCATGGATTTGGAAAACAAACAAACGTAATTACAGTTTCACAAATTTCACACATGTTTCCAAAATTATAACATTGTGTTATTTGTCTTCTTCTTTTTTTTTTTTTTATACATGAGTAATCTATCATTTTAATTTTATAAAAATAATAACCTTTTTATAAATTTAGAAACAAAATCATTAATTACATACTAAAAATAACATAATTAAAAAAGTTTTAACTAAATGCCTATTTGTTTGGAAATAATCCCTATTTATATGGATTGTTTCAGATATTTTTGGTATATATAAAAAAAAAAAACGAGATGAACTATTTGATTTCCGAAAAAATCAATAGCAATAATTTGGTAGTTATTAGTAAATATTTAGTGTGAATAATTATATGCATACGTAATTTTTTATTAAAGTTAATGTGAAATCAATAATTGATCTAAATCTATTGATTAAAATTTTCGAAATTTTTCAATCAATTATTTTTTTTCTACTTAATTTATTTTTATTTTTATTGATATGGTATCATAAGATTTGAAGAAATATACAATTGTCTTAGTCTCCATTCAATATAAAGTAAATCTCATTTTATAAATCTACATAAAGTGTGGAAGTTTATGTCTACAAAATTTCTTTTCACAGTAACTAAAAAATAATAATATTTTTGAAACTTTTGTACTCAAATTATTTAAAAGAATAATAATAATAATAATTTTGAAAAATTTTATACTCAAATTACTCAAAAGAATAATAAAAATAATAAATTTAAAATCTTCTATACTCAAATTTTACGGTAGTATCGTCATAACTTTATCAATATTTATTTTATAATATACTAGGTAAATTTTCTTTCAAAAACTTTATAATCTATTTATTTAGGCTTATAATATTTTTTCATGTCATATTCAGAAAAATCTTTCATACAAATGTAAACTTTAATATTTTTAGATATTTTCTTTACAAAATAGTTTAAAAAAGTTGTAGGTGACTTCACATCCTTTAATTATAATATAGAAAATTATAGATAATTTTACATATTTTAATACAATATTTTAGGAGTTTTTAATTGTTTAAATATACATATTTTAAATATTTTAGTGAAGAAAATTTTTGTCACTATATCTACGATTGTTGTCACTATGTTGTCACTATATCTACTGTCAGTATATCTACAGTTGTTGTCACTATATCTACAATTATTGTCACTATATATACAATTGTTGTAGATATAGTGACAATAATTGTACATATAGTGACAGTAGATATAGTGACAACACAGTGACAACAAAATTCTTCACTAGAACTCTATTTTCTTGTAGTGATTTATGTTCTATTGAACAAGCTAATTTTATATAGTTCATAATAAATTGATATACCGTAAATTATATGACATGTTAACCACACATCGTTAATTTGTAATTATTATTTAATATCGTTTACCCTCATTTTTAACTTATAATATATTTTCTTGCTCTTTTAAGAGAAGATCAATAGTGGTTCCCCACTTCTTTCATTGGGTGACTCGAACTCAATACTTATTTATAATTATTATTTAATATTGTTTACCCGTGCATCACACGGGATACGCACTAGTTAGAATAAAAAAAACTAAAGTCCTTGGCTTAAAAATTGGTAGAACTTACAGCAAACAAAACTACTACTACTACTAATAATAATAATAATAATAATAATAATAATAATAATAAGTTAAATAAAAATTCGAAGCATAGACAAACACTAATAACCCATAACACATAAATTGCGAACATGTGGAACTTAAAGGACCCTATAATAATCCTACTGTGTCAAATTGTAAACACCATTAGAGAAATCATCAATACAGAAACTATATCACAAAATCAATTCTAATTTCCACAAGTCTCCAAGAGCTGAGTCAAGAACACACATGGGTTCCACAATTCCACAAGATTGCACCAGAAACGACAAGATCCATTGTTTTCTCAATTAAATCGAATAGATCTTGAGTCAACAGTTAGCACACCACACAAGGCAAAAAAGATCCCAACTTATACCACCGAAAACAAATAGAATCAGAGGGTTAAAGCCAATTATACCACATGCACCCACGAATCTACAAGCAAAGGATGGGTGTGGAGTCGGCTAAGGGACTCGGACGACGGCTAGCTACGGCGGGCGCGGGCGATCAACGGGTTGCTGCACACGGAGGGAAGGCGCCGTTGCTGGGGTTCGCAGGACGTCCAAATGCGAGCGGGATAAGAAGCTCAGGTCTGGTCACGATGAAGTTGTCGCGGTGGCCTGAGTACAACAACTGAACGAACAGCGGGTCCAACAATGGAGACTCGCCGGGATGATGGTGACGTGCCACTGGAATCACAAGCAGCGAACGGGGACGGGACGCCAGTGGCCACGTTCGGCACTCCGATGGAACACGACGGTACTCAACGGCTGCATTCCGCACTCTGACAGGACTCGACGGGACCCGACGGCTAAGAACAGACGTTGACGGAGGAGAGCTCGCTGGTGAAGCAGGGTGGCCGGAGTTACGCGCGTTAGGAAGGAGCTGCTCACGGTGATGACGATGATGGAGGCTTGATTGCAGCGATGATGATGATGGTGCTGGTCGATGATGCTGCAACAATGGCGGATGATGGAAGGTGATGGTGATGCCGAGAGAGAGATGGTGAACGGTCTGATGTGGACAAGCAGCGAGAGTTTAATATTTTTTTTTTTTTTTTTTGGATGATGACGATCGAAATAAATAAATCCCTTTGCTACCTCTGCTAGAACGACGAGAACAGAAAAATAAAAGAACTGCGGGCTCGAATTTTGTTGTTGAGGGTTTGAGCGAGAGAGAATATGACTACGGAGCAAAAACGTATCTGCTGAGCTAAGGGATTATTCCCACATATTTATAGATGTAGGGTTTGATTCTTAACCCTCAAGACATAACACACACGCACGAGAGAAAGGTAACCGGGTCGGCTGGTCGGGTTTGCGGCTCAAGGGCGGACCGATTTCGATTGCTTGGTTCCGAAAATTTAAATGAATAACATATAATTATAATACATACATTGTAACACCCCGCTTATCAGAGTCAATTTTTCGCATCTTGAAAATACTTATCAATTTTTCAAAATCTTCTTAACTTAGCTCGAGATGCTACTTAAACTTATCTTCTTTAAAATCTGTCTTCTCAAAACTTGGTCTATCAACTGGTTAGATATAATAAAACAGATTTTAATTATCGAACATGTATGAAAACTGAACTGATAAATCTTATAATTTTAAAATACTATCACACATGTTCAATATCTGAAAGAAGTAGCGGAAATCTTATAAGCATGGTATAATACAAACCGAAACCTTATTAAAAGTTCATAATATAACAAATGAACCAAATTCTCGATCCACACCACCATAGTTGATCTCACACCTCTGCACCGACCCTGTTACCTGAAAGTAAACAGTAATTATAATATCAATATTATGATCTTTGGTATATATATATGAGCTTAATCTCCCGGTATCTGACCGGTAACTTTAACTTGAACTTTGCAACTACCGATAACTTGAGTCGGTTCTCATTTGATCACATTCTGGGGTCGCCTCCCACAGAACCCAGTCTTGACTGGGCGAGCTTAATACTTTACTTAACTTTATACATACCTCGAACATGATAATAGCGATTATACTCAATGTAATACCCCGTCTGAGTCCCCACCTTTCTTTCTTGAAAACTTTTGAAAACTGTAAGTGCTGTACTGGTAGCTATATCTGCAACTACATAAAAATATAAACAAATTTACTAAGTACTATGCTCATTGTATTCTCAATAGTACTTTGGGATTCTTCACTTTAACTGATAACTTATCCGAATCTTAAAGATAATTTCGGCTATAGCTCAAATGAACATTAATTCATTGAACATCTTAAATTCTTAAACTTTTACTTAATACCGAACTTAAACCATATGAATCATGATTTTGAAACTTAGATGTTGGTATAAACTCATATACCATTTAAATAACTTGAAAGTGAAAATAATTAAATTCCACATACATAAATTCATGATTCAAACCTTATCTTAAACTTACATATAAATAAAATGGTAACTTAAAACTCATCAAAAACATATTATAATATCAATATACTATTCTTGAAACAATTCATAGAATTATATTCTTAACACATTCAACTAAAACTTAATCAATACTCATATAAATCATGTCTTTAAAATCATTAACTTATTCTCATATAACTCATAAGTGAAAAATAACTCAACATATTCAACTTATTCCAACATCAAATACATGATTTCTAAACTATTAAACTTGTCTTGAACTTACTTGGTAATGAAAAGTATAACTTAATTCTCATATCATCATACATCAAATCATAACACTTAATTCATGATGTTACTAAGCAAAACTTAAAACAATTTATATAAAATTGTATTCTCAACATATTAAACTAAAACTTGATCACTTTACTCATCACTTAATAGTATGAGAAATTTTATATCAATTACTCTTGAAACTTTACCATGAAATACATAATATATGCCATCTAATCATAGTAACACATTCAATTCTCAACTTAATATCATGAAATTCACTTTGCATTCTAACTTCAAAATCTTTATCTCAAATTATAACATGTCAAATAACTCAATTCTTGTTCATAAATACTCCTCATCTACACAAGAATTACTTATTACTACTATAAGAATTTACATTCTAACATGTAATGAAGGTGATAACATCACATATTAACTTAACATGTAAATTCTATTCATTCTTAACTTAAACTCAATCCAATAATATGCTCAATATATATCTCAACTTAAAACAACTTAATTCTTATTCTCATTATTACACATAACTTAAACTCATTGAACTCATAAACTCCATTATAATTTCAACTTCATATTTATCAACATATATGCTAATAACTACTTAACTCATATAAAACATGAAGTTAAGATAAATAATTACCTCCTTCTTGAAAACTTGAACTTGAAAACATGCTAGAACTTGAACTTGAAAACTTTGATTCTTCACTTCAAAATTACCTCACTTTACTATCATTTCTACCACTCAAACTCTCAAATAAACTTATATAACTTTGTAATAATTCTTTGGTGTAAAACTTCAGATTTTAAGCCCACTATTTATAGGCAAAAACTTTCAATATAATATAATGGAGTGAAGAAATCAACAATTTAAATAATTAAAACTTATAAAACTTAATCATCATAAACATATCAATTTCTAACTTGTAGGAATCATCCATACTTAAATTAAATGCTTAAAATGAACTATAGTTGGCACCCAACTCGAATCATAAAAATCTGAAATTTCTGTCGGTCACACGACCCGTGTGACAAGTCACACGACCCGTGTGATGTCACACGACCAGTGTGACTTGAGTCACACGACCCGTGTGGTCTCACACGACCAGTGTGGCTTTGAGTCACACGAGTCGTGTGAAAATGCTGAAACTGAACTTGAACAGTGCCTTGAGCCACACGACCCGTGTGACTTCACACGACCAGTGTGGATACCCACACGACCCGTGTGACTTGAAAACTTCAAAATTTTATCTTTTTAAGCCTCAAAATAGCTCAATCTTAGAAATAAACTGATACTTATTACTAATAACTGAATGTGATATTACATTCTACCCCCCTTAAAACTATTTCCGTCCTCGGAAATACTTAAACTGGGATACATACTATCTGAGTATATATCAAAACTTAAAATCTTGAATTCTAACATCAGCTAATCACTCCCAAATGGCATCTTATTCTCCGTGGCGATTTCATTTTATACAAACAAGGAAAATATATCAATTCCTTAACCGATGAACCTTTTGGTCTAAAACTGATACCGGTTGCTCCTCGTAAGTTATAACTTACTGAATCTAAATCTCATTGTGCTAAAGCACATGATTTGGATCGCTCACGTATACACGTACCATCAATACGTGAAAAACATTACACATACTAACCAACTTGGGAGGTAAATCTAAATGTTAGAATACTTCTTCTACTAGTTCAAAGAACTTTGAACAGACTTATACGAAAAGAATGCAACTTACCGAACGACACTTCTCATTAGTCGAACTTTCAGAAAAACTTTATCAAAATTCATTGCTTGTCCATGCTTTATCAACTGAATACTTCTGCCAATTATGAGCAGTCTTGCACCTTTCTTGAATTCCGACTTACTTACTCAACTATTTCTATGATCATTTTCCATCATAATGATTGTAATGCTAAACAGTTTAACTTGCCTTCTATTACACAGAACATGACTATGTGGCACTATGCATGCGATGTACCCACTACCCGGGGCCCTTCAGGTGCGGAACATTTACATGCGTGTACCTACAATGTCAATATCACCTGCAAAATTCACATATACGTTAGCATCATCAACTGTACTGAACTTGCCTTTGCGTCGGGAAACCTTCTAATCAAAATTTACTATCAACACTTATATTCCTCTGACTTTAATATATCCAATATTTCTCAAATAAAACTTATTGGAAAATTACTGCACTGCATAAATTACCCAATTACTGATCATACCACATTTCACCTATCGAGGTAAATTATTCTGTCCTCAATAATGTTGACTGACACAACTCAACTTCACAATAATTCATTCTTCAATTATTGTCGACATCTCATATCGGACTTCTGCTGCATTAATTGCATATTGGCTGCATGTTCTGACATTAAGAATATAATAATGCAAAACTCTATCTCCAGAAACTTACCTTATACGCTTCGATCTTCTATAAACCGGCTCGCTAATCCTTCCATCTTCTTCAGCAATGGTCCGAAACAACAAATGGATTCGACATTTTCAAATATTTGCAAATCATATTCCTTTCTTCCTTTTAATATCATAAAAAGGATTTTTTTTTTTCGATCTCGAGTGGAAAGTTTGAGAGTACTAATGATCCACAACATTCCAAATGATATCCGATGGTTGATTGAAGCAAACGTCCGACTCTCTGGCAAATTACCAAATTCTTATAAATATCTGTCCGGTATGGGTAGAAGTACTCTTGCCAAGAAACGTAGAGCCAAACGAATAGGTGGCTGCTATAAATGTGCTCGATAGAATTGCGATACCCGATGCAAATCGCTGGGGTTTGTGTCCATAAATCGAGAAGATAAAATAGCTTTCATTAAGAATGGCTTGAACAAGGAATCCCTGGATCAAACCCTCCAACAAATTCTCGATACACATCCCAGTGGATATGTGCATCAAGAGCTTATGTCTTTAAGGGTCCTGTTTCAAAGATGAACAGAACCGCTATAGTCTCGAAATATTATTGCTAAGGATCCTGTTTGCAACAGCTATCTCTGATAACTCCCTTATAAAAAGGTATTTATTTCTTTTGATAAATATAACTCATTGAATGCTTAACTGCTCCCCTGTCTGTTGCTTCTGCCGAAATCAAACATTATAATACTCATTCTCTTTCTTTAAATAACCCATCCTTTCCCCATTTGAGTATCTCTCTACTCCAAATGGAGACTCTTGTTGTTTCTCAAGTCACAAAAGTTCTTCCATCTATAAAAACCATTTGTGTTCTTGGTGGTTCTAAACTTGTAGCTTCTTCTCAAAATATTGATATTGTATCCCAACTAGTAAGAGAACTGGGAATACAAAAGATCAATTTACTTTATGGAGGAACTAGCCTCACTTTCTTTGGTAGCCTTCTCTTGGCTGGAAAAGGCTTTGATATTGAAGTGAAAAGTGTTCTACCATTTCACAAAACTCCTTCAAAAGTTCTCAAAGATTCGACCAGTCTAATGCTTTCTAACTCTATTTATGATTGTACTATGTTCATGGTGAACCATAGTGATGCTTTGATCATACTTTCTGGTGGATATGAAACTATAATGACCATGTTTACAATTGCTTCTTGGGCAGACATGAAATTTCATAATAAGCCCATTGGTTTATTAAATTCACATCATATCTTCAATGGCCTTCTTGGTTTTCTTGATGACAGTTTATTTCAGACTTTTATATCTGATTCTACTAGAGGTATCTTCAAATGTGCAGATTGCTGCTGCTGGACATATCAAGAAACTTCATGAAAACATCACTTCTCAAGATTATGTGGAAACTCATAGGGTTAAGCGAAAGCGAACTTTCGATCCAACGGATTTATCTTTATAAACTCTGATGTCTGTTATGGGTGGCAGAGTTAAGGGTTATTAGACCCTTGAGACGCACCCTCCTTGTGTATGTATATCTATCTTGTATTAGTTTAGGATTCCCTTTTGCTATATCTGCATTTTATACATCTGCTTCGCTATTTCTGATGAATCTATAATAGCTTCTTTTGTAGTTGTGAAATCCTCAACAGTGTGTGCTTGAATAAAACTTGAATCCTTTCGGATCTTTCTGATATTGACGATATTAATGGAAACTTTATTCGCTCTGCCTTATTAAATAGACTATCTTCAACTTTCACATATCCAAATAACTTTTACTTTAAAAAATTCTTTCGAGAGATTTAACTGATACTCTCAATATTGGATTGTGAAACCTGAATAACTGATGTCTGTCAAATTTCCAGGTAAACTCGGATTAATGACTCTTATTTCAAGCCTCCATAATTTACCCAACTAATTATCTATTAAAACAATTATTCAAAATTCTATGAACATTGATCTTTATCTGATAATTACCCGGCATTGTGACTCTAATTTCAAGTCGTCATGATAATAATGAAAATACTTGACTTATATATACTGATACTTGCAACTCATGCTCATTAACTTTATAAAATGTACTATGTAGGACTGGTCCTACTTGTACTAATAACTTGTTCATGAACAGTGCTTAATAAAATTTCTCGGTATCTAATTGTTAAGATACCTTCATTTCTGATTCTAGAGATTGACTGCTTTCTTAAACTTTACTCGTACGGTTCAGTTTCAAGCCTCCATGGTATATCCGGACTTATGGTTCTTATTTGAAACCTCCATGATAAACCCGGACTTATGGCTCTTATATACTGAAAAACCGTTACTTCTGATCTTTAACTTATGTACATCGTACATACTCAAAATAAATCAATTTCTAGAGTCATAATTTAACTTTAATCTCATGTCTTATCTTTAAAATGTTCAGATAACTTTCTTGACTTTCGAACTTTAAAGAAAATAATAGTCACAAAAATAGCAACTATATCTGAATGAATATCTCTTGTGAAACTTTACAGAGTGCCATCTGTATACTTGAATCTTAACTGAAAATAAATACTGAATTCTTGAAAAGCACAATTTCTTGACGAGTTATCAACTCGATAAGCTATAACTCAACTATAATTCTGATTTCGGATATGAGGACATATCTGATATTACTGATCTGAGCATTTATTCTGATTTATAAGGTTCGGATAATTGAATTTTAATGAGCATAGACTTAGTAATTTGCATATATTTAAGAAAATAAACTTTTGCAAAAACTTTAACAGCACTTACCTGGTAGTCGGCGAGGTGTGAGCGTGGTGTGGTCGTTTTTTCTTGAAAAGTTTCTTTCTGAAACTCAAACTTTTAGTATGCAGAGCGTTTGAACTTTAGCTCTGATACCAACTGTAACACCCCACTTATCAGAGTCAATTTTTCGCATCTTGAAAATACTTATAAATTTTTTAAAATCTTCTTAACTTAGCTCGGGATGCTACTTAAACTTATATTCTTTAAAATCTGTCTTCTCAAAACTTGGTCTATCAACTGGTTAGATATAATAAAATAGATTTTAATTATCGAACATGTATGAAAACTGAACTGATAAATCTTTTAACTTTAAAAATACTATCACACATGTTCAATATCTGAAAGACGTAGCGGAAATGTTATAAGCATGGTATAATACAAACCGAAACCTTATTAAAAGTTCATAATATAACAAATGAACCAAATTTTCGATCCACACCACCATAGTTGATCTCACACCTCTGCACCGACCCTGTTACCTGAAAATGATAATAGTGGGGCGTGAGTACTAATTCACCGTACTCCGTAAAAACCCATACTAAAGTAAACAGTAATTATAATATCATTATCATGATCTTTGGTATGTATATTTGAGCTTAATCTCCCGGTATCTGACCGGTAACTTTAACTTGAACTTTACAACTACCGATAACTTGGGCCGGTTCTCATGTGATCACATTCTGGGGTCGCCTCCCACAGAACCCAGTCTTGGCTGGGCGAGTTTAATACTTTACTTAACTTTATACATACCTCGAACATGATAATAGCTAATATACTCAATGCAATACCCCGTCTGGGTCCCCACCTTTCTTTCTTGAAAACTTTTGAAAACTGTAAAGTGCTGTACTGGTAGCTATATCTGCAACTACATAAAAATATAAATAAATTTACTAAGTACTATGCTCATAGTATTCTCAATAGTACTTTGGGATTCTTAACTTTAACTGATAACTTATCCGAACCTTAAAGATAATTTCGGCTATAGCTCAAATGAACATTAATTCATTGAACATCTTAAATTCTTAAACTTTTACTTAATACCGAACTTAAACCATATGAATCATGATTTTGAAACTTAGATGTTGGTATAAACTCATATACCATTTAAATAACTTGAAAGTGAAAATAATTAAATTCCACATACATAAATTCATGATTCAAACCTTATCTTAAACTTATATATAAATAAAAATGGTAACTTAAAACTCATCAAAACCATATTATATTATCAATATACTATTCTTGAAACAATTCATAGAATTGTCTTCTTAACACATTCAACTAAAACTTAATCAATACTCATATAAATCATGTCTTTAAAATCATTAACTTATTCTCATATAACTTATAAGTGAAAAATAACTCAACATATTCAACTTATTCCAACATCAAAAACATGATTTATAAACTATTGAACTTGTCTTGAACTTACTTGGTAATGAAAAGTATAACTTAATTCTCATATCATCATAACATCAAATCATAACACTTAATTCATGATATTACTAAGCAAAACTTAAAACAATTTATATAAAATTGTATTCTCAACATATTAAACTAAAACTTGATCACTTTACTCATCACTTAATAGTATGAAAAATTTCATATCAATTACTCTTGAAACTTTACCATAAGATACATAATATATGCCATCTAATCATAGTAAGTTAATATCATGAAATTCACTTTGCATGCTAACTTCAAAATCTTTATCTCAAATTATAACATGTCAAATAACTCAATTCTTGTTCATAAATACTCTTCATCTACACAAGAATTACTTATTACTACTATAAGAATTTACATTCTAACATGTAATGAAGGTGATAACATCACATATTAACTTAACATGTAAATTCTATTCATTCTTAACTTAAACTCAATCCAATAATATGCTCAGTCTATATCTCAACTTAAAACAACTTAATTATTATTCTCATTATTACACATAACTTAAACTCATTGAATTCATAAACCCCATTATAATTTCAACTTCATATTTATCAACATATATGCTAATAACTACTTAACTCATATAAAACATGAAGTTAAGATAAATAATTACCTCCTTCCTGAAAACTTGAACTTGAAAACATGCTAGAACTTGAACTTGAAAATTTTGATTATTCACTTCAAAATTACCTCACTTTACTATCATTTCTACCACTCAAACTCTCAAATAAACTTATATAACGTTGTAATATTTCTTTGGTGTAAAAATTCTGATTTTAAGCCCACTATTCATAGGCAAAAACATTCAATATAATATAATGGAGTGAAGAAATCAACAATATAAATAATTAAAACTTATAAAACTTAATCATCATAAACATATCAATTGCTAACTTGTAGGAATCATCCATACTTAAATTAAACCCTTAAAATGAACTATAGTTGGCACCCAACTTGAATCATAAAAATCCGAAATTGTTGTCGGTCACACGACCCGTGTGACAAGTCAACGACCAGTGTGACTTGAGTCACACGACCCGTGTGGTCTCACACGACCAGTGTGGCTTTGAGTCACACGACTCGTCTGAAAATGCCGAAACTGAACTTGAACAGTGCCTTGAGCCACACGACCCGTGCGGCTTGTCACACGACCCGTGTGACGTCACACGACCAGTGTTGCTACCTACACGACCCGTGTGACTTGAAAACTTTAAAATTTTAACTTTTTCAGCCTCAAAATAGCTCAATCTTATAAATAAATTGATACTTTTTACTAATAAGTGAATGGGGTATTACATACATAATATACATTATTATATTAATTAGTATTTAAAAAAATATTATTAGAACTAATAATAATAATAATAATAATAATAATAATAATAACAATAATAAACAATTAAGCATTTTCTATAAATAATTATAATAAGGCAATTAGACAAGCAATAATAATAATAATAATAATAATAATAATAATAATAATAATAATAATAATAATAATAATAATAATAATAATAATAAAGACAATTAATTATAGTAATAATCAATAATTATTCCCAAATAGTCCACAATAAAATGGGGTATTACAGTCTATCCACCTTACAAAGAATTCCGTCCTTAGAATTCGAAAATAAAAATCTAGAAAGCAAATAAAATACAAGGGAAACTCAAAACTCAAAGTTCGGGTATCGCCTCCGAAGCTCGGCCTCCTTTTCTCAAGTCACCTCTGACTCGTCATGTCGGCTCCAAAGCACCTTCACCAAGCTCACTGCCCGGTTCCTCAACTGATGGACCTTCTGGTCCAATATGGCTACCGGTACCTCCTCGTAGGTAAGGTCTCGATCGACCTGCATTTCGCCGAAGTCCACCACGTGAGTGAGATCATGCACGTATCTCCGCAACATAGAGACGTGAAACATGTCATGCACTCCCGACAAGCTAGGTGGTAAAGCCAGCCGATAAGCCAAGTTCCCGACTCGGGCAAGGATCTCGAATGGCCATATATAACGCGGTCTAAGCTTCCCCTTCTTCCCGAAGCGAATCACGCCCTTCATAGGCAAAACCTTCATGAAGACATGATCTCCGACGACATACTCGTGCTCATCCCTCTTCCGGTCGGCATAGGCCTTCTGCCTCTCTTGGGCTGACCGGATATGCTTCTGGATAGCCTCAACTGTCTTCGCAACACTAAGAATGAACTCTGGACCAATGATCATCCTCTCCCTGACCTCATCCCAGTACAAGGGTGTTCGGACCTTACGTCCATACAAAGCCTCGAATGGGACCATCTTGATCGTGGAGTGGTAGCTATTGTTGTAAGTCAGCTCGACCAAAGGCAAGGCAATCTCCCAGGTTAGGCTATGGTCTAAGACCACAACCCTCAATATGTCCTCCAAGTACTGGATCGTCCGCTCCGACTGACCATCTGTCTGAGGATGAAAAGTTGTACTGAACTCCAGCCTCGTCCCCATGGCCCGGTGCAGAGTCTTCAAGAACTGACTAGTGAACTTTGCGTCTCGATCAAACATGATCTCCACGGGAACTCCATGAAGTTTGACAATCTCGTCCACGAACAACTCGGCATACTGACTAGCCTTCATAGTCGTTCGGACCGGCAGAAAGTGGGCAGACTTCGTAAGGCGATCCACAATCACCCAAATAGAATCATGCCCGGCCCTCGACCTCGGCAATCCCACCAAAAAATCCATGGTGATGCACTCCCACTTCCACAAAGGAACCTCAAGTGGCTGTAATTTCCTTCTCGGTTTCTGATGCTCAGCCTTCACTTGCTGACACACCAGGCACCCATTTACGAACCTCGCCACTTGCCTCTTCATGCCTCGTCACCAAAACGACTTCCTCAAGTCCTGATACATCTTCGAGCTACCAGGATGGATGGTGTACGGGCACTATGGGCCTCTCTCAAAGTCTCCTTTCGCAGTTCCCACACCTTCGGAACACATAGTCTACCCTCGAAGACTAATGCTCCATCAGATGCAACTGCAAAGCCTCTAATCTTACCGCTAATCGCCAACTCTCTCATCCGGCACATAAAACGATAATTAGGCTGCTCGGCGACTATCCTCTCTCGAAGAGTCGGTCCCACAATAGTCGACATACCTCCGACGGTTGGAGTCGGCTCCACTGCCTCTAGCTGTAGCCGCTCGAACTCCCGAAGAAGGAAATCTTGCTCGGTAAAAAGACAGGACAACTAGCCATAACTCCTCCGACTAAGGGCATCGGCTACCACGTTAGCTTTCCCAGGATGGTAGCTAATCGTGCAATCGTAGTGCTTGACCAGTTCCAACCACCTACGCTGCCGCATATTCAGCTCCTTCTGAGTGAAAATGTACTTTAGGCTCTTGTGGTCAGTGAAAATCTCACACTTGCCTTTATAGAGGTAGTGTCCCCAAATCTTCAAGGCGTGAACGACTGCAGCTAACTCAAGATCATGAGTGGGGTAGTTTTGCTCGTGCGGCTTCAGTTGCCTCGAAGCATAGGCTACGACCCTCCTCTCCTGCATAAGAACACATCCCAAACCCATCTTCGAAGCATCACTGTAGATGGTGAACTCCAAAGTAGGGTTGAGAATGGATAGAATGGGCGCGGTAGTGAGTCTCCTCTTCAACTCCTGGAAACTCTCCTCACACCTAGGACTCCAATCGAACCTCACGGCCTTCTTCGTAAGGTTGGTTAGTGGCTGGGCTATCTTCGAGAAGCCCTCAATAAACCTCCGGTAGTATCCTGCTAACCCCAGAAAACTAAGAACATCAACGACACTTCTTGGCGTATCCCATTTTCTCACTGCCTTGATCTTGCTGGGATCCACCTCAATGCCTCTTGCTGTCACAATGTGGCCAAGGAACGCCACATGATCCAGCCAAAACTCCCACTTCGAGAACTTAGCATACAGCTTCTTGCGGCGAAGAGTCTCCAGCACAATCCTCAGATGCTCCTTGTGCTGGTCGATGTTTCGGAATAAACCAGGATTTCGTCGATAAACACAATGACAAACTGATCTAAGAAGGAATGAAAGACCCTATTCACAAGGTCCATAAACACGGCCGGGGCATTGCTGAGTCCGAACGGCATGACTACGAACTCATAGTCGCCATAACGGGCACGGAAGGCAGTCTTAAAAATATCTAACTCCCGGATCTTCAGCTAATGATAGCCAGAACGTAAGTCGATGTTCGAGTAGACGCTGGCTCCCCTTAGCTGGTCGAAAAGATCCTCAATACGAAAAAGGGGGTACTTGTTCTTGACTGTAAGGGTATTCAACTCCCGATATTCAATGCACATGCGCATCGATGCGTCTTTCTTCTTCACGAATAGGACGGGCGCTCCCCACGGCGAACACTCGGCTGAATAAAATAGAGCTTGAGCAATTCCTGGATCTGGGCCTTGAGCTCTTGAAGCTCTTTCGGCGTCATACTATAAGGGGCCTTAGAAATTGAGCCTGCTCCTGGTACTAGATCAATGGTAAACTCTACTTGTCGGTCGGGCGGTCCTCCGGGCAGTTCATCTGGGATAACATCGAGGTACTCACAAACGATGGAAACTCTCTCTGGGACCTCACAGAGTCGTCCTCGGATACCATAGATACGAGATAGCCTTGACAGCTACCCTTGGAAAGGATCTTCGTAGCTTGCATAGAAGATATGACTCGAGGCACAGTCCTCGACTTCACCTTATAGAAAACAACAGGCTGATCGGAATCGGGGAAGAGAGTGACTTCGCGCTCCTGGCACCAGATGTTAGCTCGATAGCGAGTGAGCCAGTCTATACCCAAGATCACATCGAAGTCCCGCATTTCAATAACATAGCAGTTGGCCTCCAAAACATGCGCACCAATACTAACTCGAAGACTGGGAATCATAGAGTCGGAGATAATAATTTTTCCCGAGGCTAAGCTAACCTCGAGAGGATCACAGTTGCACACATTGCTAATAGAAAGTGCCTCAAGGCATCAAGAGGAGATAAAGGAATGAGTAGCCCCAATGTCACATAACGCAATGATAGACACATTGGATAAGGAAATCATGCAAGACATGGTACCTGCATTGTTAGTTCGGTGGGGGCTGTCTGTTCTGCTGCTGCTGCTGCTGACTAGGTGGAGGGGGAAGTTTCTGCTGATAAGGCTGCTGCTATGGTGGCTGTCTCTTCGGTTCGTGGCAGTCGTGGTAAAAGTGGCCGGGGCGCTGACATTTGAAACAAACCCTCTGATCGTGGCGGCACTCCCCCGAGTGGTAACGGCCGCACTTAGGGCATTTCGGATACTGGCCCTGGACATGTCAGTCATCGCGTTTCACAATGTTTTCTTTCTTCCCCTTCTTGTTCTGGGGGTAGCCAGACTTCCTCTTGCCCGAACTAGAGCCGGGCGACACGGATGAGATGGGATAGACTAGCTGAGCAGAAGGGACAGAAGCATCGAGAGTCTGATAACACTTAAGCTGGGTGGCTCGGGTAACGGTCTCATCAAAGGAAAGATTTCCATGGCTAGCAACATTCATAGGAGGGTTTGATTTAGCCCATCCCGGAACTTCTAGGCCTTCTTCAGGTCGGTGTCCACCATATGTGCAGCAAAGGCGCTCATGCGGGTGAACTCCCGCTCGTACTCCTCAACGGTACCAGTCCCCTGTGTAAGATCCCAGAAAGCGCGCTCCATCCTCATGTGATAACTCTGAGGATAATACTTCTCCATGATCACCTCCTTCATGCGGTCCCAAGTCAGGACATTATACTCCGCCTGCCTCAACCTCCAATAGCCGGACCACCATAGTGCGACATTGCCCTTCAGCATATAGCGGCCACAGAGGACCTTCTGGGCGTCGGTGCACTGCAGCAAATCGAAATTCTGCTCTAACTGATGGATCCACTCTGCCACTGCTTCGGGCCCTTCAACCCCGGTGAAGGTCGGTGGGGTTGACTGGCGAAACTGAATCACAATGTTGAAATGAGCCCCAACCGAATTGGGAGCCTGCTGGTGAGGGGGAGATGGGAGACGGAGAAGGCTGCTGGTTGCGAGCATTACGACGAGCCATAGTTCTACATTGAAAATTTGTCGAAGAGTTTAGCACAATAATGAAAGAAGTCTAGAGTTCAACACTAGAGTTCGCATTTAAAGGTGGATTAGTCCTAACCTCGATTTCATTCCAATAAGCAATAATCAAACAATATGCAATAATATCATAGTTCATTCAGGTACTCATACCTGAGCTGGCGTGGCACGACGAGAGCGAGTGGTCTTAACACATAATCACATAATCAATATTTCATACTTAAACCAGTCTACAGAAACGCAGACTGGCTTTGATACCAAACTGTAACGCCACACTTTTATTTGACGAAATTCAGAGAATAAATTTTTCAAAATTTATTTCATAAAACTTTGGCGACGCTACTATTTGAAAAAAACATTTTCAAAGACATCATAAATGCAACTCCCAAAACGGGTTCTAAAAATCAGGTCAACACCCAAACCGGGTTCATCAATAACATCAATCTCCCAAAACTGGGTTTTCTCAAATTCATAAATATTGGGGAGTACACTCCCTATAAATAATCCGAAAAACAACATTAATCAGAATGCATAAATGATACTAGGCAGTTCAAAGCAGCGGAAATAAATTTAGTAACATGACCACCACTCGCCTCCTCTTGTCGTGCCAGCGAGCACTAACCTACATCCATGAAGAGCAGATGGGGTGAGCACAATTGGAAAATCGAGGTGCTCAGCACTATGCAGTAATCAATATTCAATAATCATAAACAGTAAAGATATGGTCGCAGTATGAACATAAAACAATTAATATTCCATCTCCTATCCCAGAGTCAACCCTCATGTGCACACCTATACCAATAGACCACTGAACTGATACACGTATCGAAATGCCCCTCGGGTGTTACAATCGATGCCCAGCCAGCAGGAGTAAATCTACCCCGAATGCCAAAACTCACGCCTCGGCCTTACATACGAGGATCACCAGCCAAGGCTCACGCGATGACTGCCATACATAAATAAAGGAGACTACCTGAAGGTACGTTCTGTAGCTACGGGGATAACCGTTCGACGGTCGGTACAACTCACATCGAAGGCTACATGGTCATACTCACACTTTGATCATACCACAACAAAAACAATTAATTAAAGCATAGCAATTTTATAAATAAACCCACCTGGATTCCGGATTGATAACAGCAAAAATAGAAGAGACGTAGGTTGAGGCTTGACTCCTCAAACACCTATATTTAATCAAGATAATATTTCAAAAATACTTATCTCGACAAAATGGGGATTAAATGAGAATTCATACTTAGTTGAAAACTACCGACTAAGTAACTCGTGGAATTTTGTGGAATTTGAAACACTCGGATTTAGGAAAACACTTAGAAAAATATTTAAAAAAAAAGTAAACTAAAACTTGAGTTTGGCATGGAAAGGCATCGAAACTATAATATGATTCTAAAACTCCATTCTCGCCTCACTTATAATTAGTAAAACTTTAACCAGAACCAGATTAGTTCTCTATCATGATAACTCGAAATCAAGTTCCTAATATTAGAATCAAAAGAACTGAAGTCCTTGGCTTACAAATTGGTAGAACTTACAGCAAACAAAACTAATAAAATAATAATAGTAATAATAATAATAATAATAATAATTTAAATAAAAATTCGAAACTTAGACAAACACTAATAACCCAGAACACTTAAATTGCGAACATGTGGAACTAAAAGGACCCTATAATAATCCTATTGTGTCAAATTGTAAACACCATTAGAGAAATCATCAATACAGAAACTATATCACAAAATAAATTCCAATTTCCACAAGTCTCCAAGAGCTGAGTCAAGAACACACATGGGTTCCACAATTCCACAAGATTGCACCAGAAACGACAAGATCCATTGATTTCTCAATTAAATCGAATAGATCTTGATTCAACAGTTAGCACACCACACAAGGCAATGAAGATCCCAACTTATACCACCGGAAACAAATAGAATAAGAAGGTTAAATCCAATTATACCGTGCAACCACGAATCTACAAGCAAAGGATAGGTGTGGAGTCGGCTAAGGGCCTCGGACGACGGCTAGCTATGGCGGGCGCGGGCCACTGGAATCACAAACAGCGAACGGGGACGGGACGCCGGCGGCCACGTTCTGCACTCCAACGGAACACGGCGGGACTCAACGGCTACGTTCGGCACTCCGACGAGACTCGACGGAACCCGACGGCTAAGAACGGACGTTGACGGATGAGAGCTCGCTGGTGGAGCAGGGTGGCCGGAGTTACGCGCGTTAGGAAGGAGCTGCTCACGGTGATGACGATGACGGAGGCTTGATAGCAGCGATGGTGATGATGGTGCTGGTCAATGATGCTGCAGCAATGGCGGATGATGGAAGGTGATGGTGATGCCGAGAGAGAGATGGTGAACGGTCTGATGTGGACAAGCAGCGAGAGTTTAAATATTTTTATTTATTGGATGATGATGATCAAAATAAATCCCTTTGCTACCTCTGGTTGAACGACGAGAACTGAGAAATAAAAGAACTGCGGGATCGAATTTTTTTGTTGAGGGTTTGAGCGAGAGAGATTATGAATACGGAGCAAAAACTTATCTGCTGAGCTAAGGGATTATTCCCACATATTTATAGATGTACGGTTTGATTTCTTAACCCTCAAGACACAACACACACGCACGAGGGAAAGGAAACCGGGTCGGCTGGTCGGGTTTGCGGCTCACGGGCGGACCGGGTTCGATCGCTTGGTTCCAAAAATTTAAACGAATAACATAGAATTATAATACATACATAATATACATTATTATATTAATTAGTATTTAGAAAAATATTATTAGCACTAATATTAATAATAAAAATAATAATAATAACAATTAAGCATTTTCTATAAATAATTATAATAAGGCAATTAGACAAGCAATAATAACAATAATAATAATAATAATAATAATAATAATAATAATAATAATAAAGAAAATTAATAATAGCAATAATCAATAATTATTCCCAAATAGTCCACAATAAAACGAGGTATTACAATCCTCTGGGGTGGGAAAGTGTCAAGACAAAAGCCCCTCTTTTACGGAACATCTCGGATCCCGCGATAGGGGTGGGCGAGTGCTCGCTTGCTTTCAGAGAATTCATTGGGGTGGGCAGGTGATCGAAAAAGTCCACGCCTCTGGGCTGGACGACCAACATGTTTGGGTGGGCAAGTGTCAAGACAAAAGTCCCTCGTTTTCAGAACATCCCTGATCCCACGATAGGGGTGGGCGAGTGGTCGCTTGCTTTCGGAACATTCCTTAGGGTGGACAGGTGGTCGAAAAAGTCCACGCCTTCGGGCTGGACGACCACCATGTTTTCGGAACATACCATGGGGTGGGCAAGTGTCAAGAGAAAAATCTCTCATTTTCGGAACATCCCGCGATAAGGGTGGGCGAATTGTCGCTTGCTTTCGGAACATTTCTTGGGTGGGCAGGTGGTCGAAAAAGTTCATGCCTCCGAGCTAGACGACCACCATGTTTTTGGAACATGCCCTAGGGTGGGCAATTGTCAAGACAAACGTCCCTCGTTTTTGGAACATCCCGCGATAGGGGTGGGCGAGTGGTCACATGCCTTCGAAACATTCTTTAGAGTGGGCAGGTGGTCGAAAAAGTCCACGCCTCCTGGCTAGACGACCATCATGTTTTCAGAACATCCCCTGGGGTGGGCAAGTGTGAAGACAAAATTCTCTCGTTTTCGGAACATCCTGCGATAGGGGTGGGCGAGTGGTCACATGCTTTCGGAACATTCCTTGGGGTGGGAAGGTGGTCGAAAAAGTCCACTCCTCCGGGATAAACGACCACCATGTTTTTGGGACATCCTCTGGGTGGGCAAGTGTCAAGACAAAAGTCCCTCGTTTTCGGAACATCCCGCGATAGGGGTGGGCGAATGGTCGCTTGCTTTCGGAACGTTCCTTGGGGTGGACAGGTGGTCGAAAAAGTCCATACCTCCAGGCTGGACGACCACCATTTTTTGGAAAATCCACTGGGGTGGACAAGTGTCAAGAAAAAAGTCCCTCATTTTTGGAACATCCCTGATCTCGCGACAGGGGTGGGCGAGTGGTCGCTTGCTTTCGGAACATTCCTAAGTAGGCAGGTGGTCGAAAAAGTCCACGCCTCCAGGCTGGACGACCACCACATTTTCGGAACATCCTCTGGGGTAGACAAGTGTCAAGACAAAAGTCCCTCATTTTTGGGACAACCATAATCCCGCGATCAGGTTGGGCGAGTGGTCGCTTGCTTTCTGAACATTCCATGGAGTGGGCAGGTGGTCGAAAAAGCATGCCTCCGGCTGGACGACAACCATAATTTTAGAACATCCCCTGGGGTGGGCACGTGTCAAGAAAAAGTCCCTCGTTTTTGGAATATCCCTGATCCCGCGATAGGGGTGGGCGAGTGGTCGCTTGCTTTCGGAACATTCCTTGGGGTAGGCAGGTGGTCGAAAAAGTCCACGACTCTGGGCTGGATGACCACCATGTTTTCGGAGCATCCCCAGGGGTGGACAAGTGTCAAGACAAAAGCCCCTCTATTCGGAACATCCCAGATCCCGCGATAGGGGTGGGCGAGTGCTCGCTTGCTTTCTGAGAATTCCTTTGGGTGGGCAGGTGATAAAAAAAGTCCACGCCTCCGGGATGGACGACCACCATGTCGAGGTGGTAAAGTGTCAAGATAAAAGTCCTTCGTTTTCGGAACATCCCTGATTCCACGATAGAGGT
>CACSLK010034108.1:137138-147414 GCA_902706635.1 Striga hermonthica | reverse complement strand
ATGCTCTATGATATCTAGATTGGTTAGGATACTTAATATTTTATTGCTTTATTATTTCCCTAGGTAGATTAGGACTAGATATATTTTGTGCCTATATTAAGGCCTCTTCCCTATGTTATTTTTATTCATTCAATCATTCAAGAATTAATAGAAATCTAGAACTTTGTTCTTCCAACTTTGCTTTAGTCTTTTCACCAAAATACTACTGCAATTTTATTCGTTTCAATAGGCGCGGTTGTGGCTAGAGAAACACTATCGGCGATTCAAGGCGCGGGTTAGCGGCTTATCGGCAGTCAAAACACACGATCCTCATCAGGGTGGTAGGCTGAGCTCATAGATAACTTAGTCCCTTGCAACTTGAAGATTTCAGACCAAAAGCTGCTCATAAAAATCCAGTCTCGATCAGAGACGATGGATCGCGGTGCTCCATGCAGTTTCATCACATACTCCACAAATAACCTGGCAATCGACTTCGCGGTATAAGGATGAGTAATGGGTATGAAATGAGCATACTTTGTGAGACGATCCACTACGACCATAACACCGTCAAATCCATTAGAACTCGGTAACCCCTCTATGAAATCCATAGTAATGTCTTCCCAGATTGCCTCGGGTACCGGTAGAGGTTGTAACAGCCCGCTCGGTCATCGTGAGTCATACTTAGTGCGCTGACAATCGTCGCACTGTGCTATGTAATCTCGGACGGTATTCTGTTGTCCGGGCCAGAAGAAAGTGTTGGCTATTCTCATCCACGTGCGATAGATACCCGAGTGGCCTCCAATCTTAGAGTCGTGGAAGTGCTGCATGATCTGCTCACGTAACTGCCCACGGTCGGGAACGAATACTCGGCCTCGATGTAGAAGCAGACCATTATGCAACTCATTGTCGATAGCAGTTGTCTTACCTGCTTCTATTGATTGGTGCAACTCCTGGCAATAGGTATCCTCCACTAGTGCCTTCCTGAATTCTTCCCAAATAGTCCAAGTCGGCCCAGTGATAGCATTAATCTCGGCTACATCTGTTCGTCGGGATAACGCGTAGGCTACTGCATTTTGTCGACCTGGTCGATAGACTATCTCGAAGTCAAACCCTATAAGTTTAGATACAAACTTCTGCTGCTCGGGGGTAACAATCCTTTGCTCGAGTAGATGCTTAAGCGGTTGCTGGTCAGTAACAATCCAAAAGCGTCGGCCTAATAGATAAGGCCTCCAGCACCTTACAGCCTCGACAACTGCAAGCATCTCCTTCATGTACACAGATAGACCCAACCGTGTAGTGCCTAGTGCCTTGCTGAGATAAGCTAAGGGTCGTCCCTCTTGCACTAGCACAGCTCCAATCTCAATGTCACTCGCATCTGTATGTACCTCGAACAAGACATCAAACCTTGGCATGGCGAGCACTGGTGTTGTAGTCATGGCTACTTTCAGTTTCCCAAATGCCTCCTCGCTAGCTTCGGTCCATGTGAACCCGCTTTTCTTAGTCATCTCTGTCAGTGGCTTGGCGATGGTTCCATAATCCTTCACGAACTCTCTGTAGTAGCCCGTGAGCCCTAGAAATCCCCTCAGCTGTGTGAGACTTGTCGGCGACCATAGCCTCAATTTTTCGTGGATCAACCTTCACACCCTCGTGGGATATGAAATGCCCTAGATACTTAACCACTTTCTGCCCGAATGAACACTTGGATGGCTTGATGTGAAACTAGTTTGCCTACAAGATTTCGAGCACCACTCTCAAATGCTCAAGATGTTTAGCCCACGTCTTGGAATAAATCAGGATATCATCAAAGAATACCAGAACGAACTTACGTAGATACTCCCTGAAGATGGAATTCATAGCAAACTGGAAAGTGGATGGGGCGTTGCACAATCCGAATGGCATAACCAGATACTCATAGTGCCCCTGGTGCGTACGAAATGCTGTCTTCGGAATGTCGGCCTTGTGAAGTCGAATCTGATGGTAACCAGCTCTCAGGTTGAGTTTTGAGAAATAGCGTGACCCCAGGGATAGGAAATCGGTCCTTGATAGTTGCGGCGTTCAGAGCTCGATAGTCAGTACAGAACCTCCACGTGCCATCTTTCTTTTTAGCTAACAGTACTGGAGAAGAAAACGGACTTTTGCTATGCTGGATTAAACCTGACTCAAGCATCTCGGCCACTTGCCGTTCGATCTCAGTTTTCTGAAAGTGAGCATACCTATAAGGATGAACGTGTATGGCGTGCTGCTCATTGATCAGTGGTATGCGATGATCGAACTCCCGGTGTGGGGGTAGTCCCTTAGGCTCACCCAGTACTCCCTCAAATTCCCCGAGAAGCTCGCGCACATCTCCCTGCTATTGTTCCTCTTGGTCTAAGTGCGCCTCTGTTTTCTCTACTACTACTGCAAATATTTGGCCTCCTCCTCGCCAAACTTTTTCAATGCTCTTAAGCCCTACTTCCTTGGTACCTTTTTCATTGCCAGTACTCAGAGTGACATGTTGACCTCCGGAGTTGAACTCCATAACTCCTGTTCGATAGTCAGTGGTCACCTTGCCTAACCCTTCGAGCCACTGTACTCTTAGGACGACATTCGGTCCAACCAAGGGTAAGGCATAGAGATCAGCCTTTACCGTAACTCTGCTGAATCTGATTGGGACCTTCCGGAAAGATTTAGTACATTGCAGCCTCTCTCCATTGGCTACTCGCACCTCGAAAGGCTCAATCTTCGTGGTTGGTAAGTTCAGCTTCTGGGACAAGTCGGCATTGATGAAGGTGTGTGATGACCCGTTGTCCACGAGCACCATCACCTTTCGATCCTTGACCCAGGCCGACAATCGCATCGTTTGAGGCCCTCTAATCCCGACCATTGCGTGCATCGAGATTTCTGCCTCTTCTTCGGGCCCCTCAACTTCATTATCCTGATGTGGTTCCTCCTCGACCTCAGATCCTTCCTCATCAGGATTAGCAACTTCGATCACAAAAGCTTGCTTACACTGATGACCTGGTGTAAATTTCTCCTCACACTTGAAACACAGGCCTTTCTCACGTCTCCGCTTGACTTACTCAGGCGACAATCGCCTGACTATTGGCCCCGCTGGTCGCGCATTGAAGGTTGTTCTCACGCCCGCGGATACTTGGCTTAGGCCCGTGCGACGTGTATTGGTAAACCGAGCATCCGCCCGTCCCCTTCACGTCGCAACCAGGTGATCTTCGCGTCGTCGGGCAACCTCCATCGCGTCGTGCATGGTATCTGGACTCTACAGTCGGACCTCTGCAGCTAGGTCAAATTTTAATCCTCCTACAAATGCTCCGACCAACGCATCTTCGGGCCAGTCATGCACGTGGCAGGCCAACCGCTCGAACTCCCTGTTGTACTCGCGTAGGCTGCCTGTCTGCCGTATGCGTGTGAGAGCCTCGTTGTAGTTATGGAAATCAGATGTACCGAACCGTGTAAGCAACTCTCTTTCAAAAACATCCCAAGTGATGATTTGCTGTCGCTTACGATAAATCCTTGTGAGCCATTGCCACCATACATTGGCCTCACCATCGAGATAATAAGCGGCATGCCTGACGCGATCTGTACCGTCGGTTTCATTGAGCTCAAAATATTGTATCGCCCTATTGAGCCAAGCGTCTGGATCGCTGCCCGTGAATGTGGACAACGTGATGCGCGGTTTGTCGGGTGCACGCCGATCGCGATAGGTGGATGCCTGGGACTGTCGGTCGAAGTCATCATCGCGCTCATACTCCTCGCGCCCCGATCCTCTCCTTCAGGCCGCTCGCGGTCGTGTTGTCGTGCATGATCGCGTTGCTGCGGCGGTGGCAAGCGTGCGAGAACCGTGCGCGCCATCTCATCAAATCTCCAGTTTACGGTTTCCATCAGATCTTGCACCGTTGACTTGGTATTGTCGAGTCCTTCACCCAACGTATCGATAGCTTCGCTCATGCCGCGGAATTGGACATCGAGATTATCGATCTTGTCCTTCATCTCTTTACTGGCCATGGATTTCCTTTTCTCTCTTCGCTCTTTGCTTTGAGGACTCGTGGTTGAACATGATGATGATGATGAATATATATATATATATATATTTTATATAAGAGGGGGGACGAAAAATAGGAAAAGAAAAAAGAAAGGGAATGGGGTAGAAGAAAAACACACGATCAACACCTCTCAATGAAAGCACCAATGATGAGGATCGTGTGTTTCGATTGCCGATAAGCCGCTAACCAGCGCCTTGAATCGCCGATAGTGTTTCTCTAGCCACAACCGCGCCTATTGAAACGATAAAATTGCAATAGTATTCTGGTGAAAAGACTAAAGCAAAGTTGGAAGAACAAGGTTCTAGATTTCTATTGATTTCTTAAATGATTAAAAATAACATAGGGATGGGGCCTTTATATAGGCAAGAAATTATATCTAAGCCTAATCTACCTAGGGATCAAATAAAGCAATAAAATATTAAGTGTCCTAATTATAATACTAGTTGGAAACTAATTATCTTGGTGTGCACTCCAAGTCTCCCAACCGCCTCAAGCCTTCGGCCCCTCGTGCGCACTGCCTTTGGCGCACCGCCTCGCACGCCCTAGTCCTTGAGGACTAGGGCACCGCCTTCCTCTTCCGCGCGTGCACGCCCGCCCAGCGTGTCGCGCATGCCCATGCCGCTGGCCGCCTTACCGTGCGCGTGCTGCTTCGCCACTCCGTATTCCGCTAGGAGTATGGTCTTGCGCATCGCGTGTGCTGCCCCATCCAGCGTATCGCGCGCGCTTTCGCCCCCGGCTGCCTCCTCGCAAGCGTGCCTTCCCACCATTCCACACACCTCGAGGTATGAGGATGCACGTGCTTCCTCGCCATGCGAACCTTCCGCGATCGCGCTGGCCAGCACTGCGGCCTGCGCGTCCTGCCCACTTTGGCCATGCACGCCATCCGTGCGCACCGACCGCATATCCGTGTGCGGCCCATTCTCGCCTGTTAGTGCGCGTACTTCTGCCGTCAACCGTGCTTGTCTCCTGCGTGCATGGTAGGCTCGACTTGCGGCGTTCTTGAGCTGCCTAGCCACTTCCGCATCACGCGGGCTGGACGCGGGCTGCGCGGGCCTGGCATGCTTCCTAGGGCCAAATGACTTGAAAATTCTTTCTAAGTGTCCGGTTTGACCCCGGTTTGACTCTGGCTCGGTTTGGTCAATACTCGAAGATATAAACCGATCCTTAGTCCGATTTAAACTGAACTTCCTACCGACTTAATCAAATTAAATCGAACGGGGCATTATATCATCTTTTAGGACAATATAATATGATGGCTTGAACGAGCAAAATAATAGAATAATAATAAATACTCCAAAACCAATTAATTTAAACAATTAAGCAAAAAGAAAATTAATATGATAATAATAATAATAATAATAATAATAATAATAATAATAATAATAATAATAATAATAATAATAATAAATAATATTCTCCAATAATTCATAATCAAACGGGGCGTTACTGTCTACCCACCTTACAAGGAATTCTATCCTCGGAATTCGAAAACACAACAACTAGAAGGTAAAAAGAGTACAAAAAGGGGACATGAAATGTGAGGTTCGGGTACTCCCTCCGATTCTCGGTCTCCCTTTGCCAAGTCATCTCGCCCTCGACTTGACTACAACCACTGGACATTGACGGGTACCCCTCCCGGTCTTTCTCTGATGGACCTTCGGTCCCAACAGGTCACCGGTACTTCCATACATGTAGGGTTCTGCCTATCACGCAGCTCATCACAATCCACACATATCGCGAGATCACACACACATTCTCTCCATTACGAGGCTAGAACGTGTCATGCATCCTCGCAAGTCCCGGTGGTGGAGTCAATCATCGGGCTAAGTTATCAACTTGGTTGACAAACCATAATAGGACGGACAATCATCACTTATACCCAAATCTGGTACATTTAGAACACACGGTTCTGTATGATACCACTGACAAAGCCTCTCTCCTCCCCGACACGAACAACATCTCGTATGCGGTTTAGGAATTATAGGCTAGATACTCAATAACGATTTCCTCCGCGGAGTCTGTCTCCAGTCGAGACTCAAGGCTCCGCCCCCATATTACTACGGAAACTACTATCTCGCCATCTCGAGAAAATCTCGCATGTGGCATGAGAAACTAATCGACAAATCTCATACACTGGGGGTTGTTGATTAGGGCATTCACACAACGACTCGAAAGATCAACATACACTTTGACCAAAAATCTGATTCAAAGACCCCTAAAAGGACAAGGTCGAACTGGGTTTAATACACCGTCACCGAGAGGTGACACACACGCTGCCGCTGCATATGCGGGGCACTGGGAAGCGTGCATGTACCCACTCGGATACCAGCTACAAGGTCAAACTTTGGTCGTACACACTGACCTGGGGAGTTTGGCGTTCGGTGATGGCGGCAGAAACTTTCGTGCGAGTCAACGGTCGGCCACTGCAGTTGGCCTCACATCTCTCAGCACGGGCGTGCGGGCTCGACCACCACTTCGTGTGGCTACACCCAGTCAGGTTCGACACTCGGTTCGAGGTGCATTCCAGAAATTTTAATTTCTGGGTTGCACAATTCCTAAGTACTCAAATAGGACAAAGGGTTGACAAAAAAATTGTTCCTCAAAAGGGATCAAACATTGGCATCACTGCCAGGAATAATCCTAACTCGGCGGCCAACGCCGATCAACAGAATGGTTAGCTCGCTTGACTCTTTCGACCAACAATGTCAGCTGTCACGACAGCTTTTACTCAGGTAGCTAATCGTGTCGGCAGTCCTAAACGAGTTCAACCACATACACTACCTATAATTCCCACACTTCGAGATCTTAGCGCAAAGCTTTTCTCGCAAGTGTTTCCAGTCGACACTGATATAACAACAAACAAGTTAATTCATATAAGGCACATAGGCATGCATATTGAAGGTAACACTTATTTCTGAAAACATAACTCATGTTTACCGAAATTACACAGTACAACATCTTGTTATCAGATATATAACTTGCAACATACCCATAATATAAGCATGATTTAAGACGAATATAAATCCTAAGACATGCGGCTACAATTCTCATTTAAATCACACAAGCATACAAGGTCGTTCGATCACATATTTTTTGCAGGAAATAGTCACGTAGGGCACATATACATGAACATTGACGAAAAGCAAATTTTGAAATTCACAACTCAATTAGGAAACCTAAACATGAACTTGCACCAATTTCCAGCGTGCGTGATGAATTTAAAATTCTTGTAGCTTTTAGTCTAGATATCGTATCATGATAAAACCACTTGAAAAATATCTCTAACTTAGGCCTCTATCACTTTCATGAAGAATACTCAGGCAGCTAAAATCATTGAAATGCACATAATACAGCAAACATACAAAACATAGGTGCAGTTGATAAATGAAGACATACAACTTGACAGGTTCCAGTGTATGCACAATAACCGAACCTACAAACATTATAATACTGAAATTCAAAATCTCCAAGATAGCTAACTCAATTATCTACAACTTTCATGTTGATCACTTAAGCCAAAAATAACTTTAAAACATTTAGGTCAAGAAATCTGCCAACGAAACTATTTATAAATTTGCAGCAGTTCACTAAAACAACGATATCTCATGTTATAACACTCTAAATCAAATAAACTCAAAATTTACAGAAACTACACTAGGAAAGCTACAAGTTTTAAGCAGAGCATTTTTAAGAATAATCACGTTAAAGACCCCATTTCAGAACATACATTTCAGTCATATACACTGCCACTATTTCAAAAATTCTGGGCATAAACTCATCTTTAAAAATTTATATAAAATCAACCAGGACCCCAACTAACATGATTTCAACTCTCAGAGAAAGCTTATAACATGTACTACAAATTTCATGTTGATCATGTTTACACATAGTCACATTAAGATTGTCAAAAACAGCCCAACATCATGATTCTCAATTCTGCCCGGAATTTCAAAAACTGCTTGAAGTTTCAATTTCAAAAATTCATAGTAAATTCAATTCAACTCCGAATCATGAAATTCCAAAACTTACATAATTCTAACTCAAAACACTATAAAATTCATGAGGAACACCCAGCCAGAAAACAAATTTTAGGCCACGAGAATCTGAGCGCAAACAGAGGCTATAACGAGAAGTTCTCATACAATTTTTCAGCACAAAAAACATAGCTTCATGTACATAGCATCAGGGTCACATGTAATCAAAATATACACCTCATGTACGCACATATACAATATAAGAGAGTCATCCCTAACATGATTTTTAACACAAATTCACATAAATTCATACGATCACCACATAACACATTTTAAAGAATCCCAGTCGAGCAATAATCGTCAAGTTCAATCATATAAGCATGCTCTTCATAAATTTTAACATATCGAGTCATATAGAGCACCAACATCATGCTTAACTACAAATTCATACCTTTTTCAACTACGTGCCTCGCAGCCAACGCACAAGATATTCACGCGATGTCGGAGCTTCCACTCTTCCTATGGACGACGTCGTCGTCTTTCATCCATGCATTAGTCTTCAAGACTTATGCTCGATCCAACATACGAGAATTATCAACCATCATCCCTCTCGAGGCTTAGCCACTCTCAAGAGTTACGACGGTGATACGCATTAGATTCTCCTAAACTATGGGGGTCGATTAGTTACGCATTCGCGGCACCTAAATGACACTCCCGGTCCTCAACGACTGAGGTTCTAATTCTCCGAGTGATCTCATACACTAGAGATTCACTTGGTACTTAACCTTTCTCTTTCGAGATGGGTCACGAATGGTCCTACTCTAAGGACACTGAACGAATCTTATAGCGAGAAAATGCTATAAACATCACTTACCTCCACAATAATATACTGAAACTCACAACTAGGAATCTCTAGGGTCCGAACTTAACTCTATATCACTAGAGTTCAATGTCAAACACTAGAGTTCACATAACCTGAGGTGGATAGACTTCCTAAGCCCCAAAACAACATATATATCACTTCATGAGTAGTCTCGTTGCTACTCATGCAAAAACATCACAAGTAGTTTCATTGCTACTCGTGCAAAACATCACAATTCACATTATAAGTATTTTCATTGATACTTATATAAAACATACCTTAAGAAGCGCGGAGTGACGGAGACGAGTGGTCATATTACAAGGTCTAAACACATAATCACATATAAAACAGTCTACAGAAACGCAGACTGGCTCTGATACCAAACTGTAACACCCCACTTTGATTTTAAAGAAATCCTGGACTTTCCAAAAATCAGTGTAAAATTTTCAAAATCATTTTCGAAAATTCAATGGGTGTTAAACAACATTTTTCATAACCCAAGTCTTATATGGGCTCACGGGAATTCATTACCCGATTTTCACAAATGATTTTCATTAACCGAAACACATCACGAGACAAAATACTCAACATGAATATATAATCAAACCATAATACCCAACAATCCGGGTTCCACAAATTTCCAAAACAAGCAAGTCATAAGTTCTGGAAAATAGTATAATCAAGTCTCAACCTAAAGGTTCATAAAGCCTTATTCATACGGAAGTGATAAATAGAAATGACCGACCCACTCGCCTCTTCTCGTCACCCAGCTCCTGCTTAACCTGCATCGGTAAAGAGCAGGTGGGGATGAGCACTAGATGAAAAGCGTGCTCACCACTATGCACATAAATAATACATGTTAAGATGGTATGGTCGCAGTATGAATATAAATCAGTCAACATCCTGTCTCATCTCCTAATCACAACAATAACTCACTCATGTGCACATCTATCATTAGCCGCGGAAAGGGGATGCATAAACCCTAACAACGGGAGTGCGTGCCACTGTAACGGACACGGCCTTTCATTAGGTTTTAAGGAGACTTGCCTCGCAAGGGCAACCGTACCGTAACTCGACGGGGACAACTGTACCGACGGCCGTAACAGCTCACATCAGTAGGCCACATGGTTCACATTCATACATTGGTCATACCAACCAAACACTTAAACACACGTATGGCATAGATAATTTTTATAAGTAAACCCACCTGTGTAGCAACAGAGAAAATGGCACACAAACGGATGTAGGCAGCGAGCACGGCTCGTCAGACACCTACAACAATTATATACTAAGATCAACACCTACTTGACCTTTGAGAACAATCACAAGCACCCTTGGTCGAACTTGATTCAACCAAGTAGTTCGTGAAGTTCCGTGGATATTGGAACACTTGGGTCCTACATCTAGACTTGACCAAAATGCAT
>CACSLK010034108.1:106326-116898 GCA_902706635.1 Striga hermonthica | reverse complement strand
AAGGAATAGCAAGTGTAATATCCACTAAAGCAAAGCTTAAGTATATAACACCAACAAGAATGCCATAATATTAGGCCATAATTACACTTAACGGCCAAGGAAATAAATAGCTCAATTGGGCTGGGATACAATAGCATAGGCCTAAACATGAATTAACCATGATGGGCTGAAATTAAAATGATATAAAGGCTAAGAAGTTATTCTTAATAGACCGAAAGAACTACAACGCGCTTAAATCGAAAGTTTACGGACAATTTGACACGACGAAAAAATAAATACATATATATATATATATATATTTATATATATATATCACACATATTTATTTAATTATAATAAGCAATTATAACACTTAGACAAATAATAGGAATAATAATAATAACAAAATTAGCAATTAGGCATTAAATAATAACGAGTAATAATAATATAAATGGTAAATAAAAATCTCAAATATTTTACAAAAAAACGGGGCATTACAGTCTACCCACCTTAAAATGAATTCCGTCCTCGGAATTCGACAATGAAACTCTCAAACTCTAAAATAAAACATCAACCATGAAGTTCGGATACCACTCCTAGTCTCGGTTCCAGTCTCCCTAGTCGTCTCGGACTTGCCGTGCCGGTTCCATTGTACTTCGACGAGATCAACTGCCCGGGTCCTCAGCTGATGAACCTTCCGGTTCAGTACGAACACCGACTCATAGGTAAGGCCTCGCTCAACCTGCAACTCGACGAAGTCCATTACGTGTTCGGGGTCATACACTCCGACAACACAGACGGTAAAGCTAACCGGTAGGCCAAGTCTTCGACTCGTGCGAGATTCTGAAAGAGCCTGATATAGCGAGGCTGAAGCTTCCCCTTCTTCCCGAAGCGTACCACACTCCTCAGGGTGCGACCTTCAGGAAGACATTTATACCAACATCAATACCACGAGATTACATAGTCTCCAATCGAGACTCGAGACTCCGCTCAACAATGCAACACCTCAAATTCCTGCCGTCTCGAGGGACACCCCTCTTACAGCTAAGCAGTAATCAACAAACTCACTTAATCGAGAACTAAGTGATTTAGGGAAGTCATACATTAGTTTAGTCGAACTTGGATCTCTCGGTTCAAGGTTCAGAAGAAAAAGCTCAAGGGGTTTCCCATCACATTCCGGTACAGAAACTGGTTGAACGGTTCAAAAATAAATCAACGGTATGGTCGATGCACTGTCCCCCGAGAGGTGGCACACTCGCTGGCGCTGCATAAGCGGGGCGCTGGGACGCGGGTGTGTACCTGTTCAGAGACCAACTGCAATGTCAGGGTTTGGCCGTACGTACTGGCATGGTGAGTTTGGCGTTCAGTGATGGCGGCTGCAGCTCACGTGCGAGTCGACGGTCGGCCGTGCACTAGCCTTACGTCTCTCAGTACGGACATGCGTGCTCGGCCACCACTTCGTGTGGCTACACCCAGCCAGGGACGGCTTTGGGTTCGAGGTATTGAGAAGAACTTCTCCAAATCGAAGGTAAACATTTCCAAGGTAATTGGGATGAACAAGGGTTTTCACAAAATTTTGAACGCCAACAACTTGGGTTTTAATAAAAAAAAAATGATTTCCCCCATCATGCAGGTATATAACAGCTTTAATAGTTTCAAAGTTTCAATTTTTTTTTAAATAGGCATAAACCGATTTCCAAGTTCACTACCTTCACTGATCAACACAGTCTCCATCGAACAAACAACGATAGAGGTCGGGAGAACTTCCCATAAGGAATGAGGACCGATTCCTCAATCAAAAATAATCTCGATCACAGCGGTCACCACTAAGTAATGAAACGCTTAGCTCACTCGACTCTTCCGACTAACAGTGTCGGCCGTCACGTCAGCCCTTGTTCAAGTAGTTAACCGTGCCGACAGTCCTAAATGAGCTTCTAAAGATTACGATGAACGAATCTGCACTTCGCGATGTGTCTGCACCAGGCACGACTACCCTCCTTAAAAGATTTTCAAAATCCTTTAAGGTGGAACAATACCTCTCGATTCCTCTACTACATATCGTAATAGAGGCATCACGAAGCAAGTATTCTCAAATTTACGAGACCAAGTAAGGATCAGCACATAATTAAAATTTTTAACTCCATCCAAAATTTCATCCCATGCAAAGGAAGAGAAGACAAATTCCAAAGTACTGAAATTAAGCAGAATAAAGGAGTCTCAAACACAATTCAAAGCTGTCTGATACGCGAAATAAAAATAAACAAGGGTCTGCAAAGTTTCAAAGAAAACAAAACTAAGAAAAATAAAATGAGGTCGCTATGACTCTACGAGTCCACGGTTTACCCTACTGTTGCTGAGGCGACGGTGGAAGATATTGTTGCTGCTGTTGGGGTGGCTGCTGCTGATGCGACTGCCTACGGGGCTCGGGGCACGCACTGATGAAATGTCCAGGGCGGAGGCAGTTGAAGCAGACTCGCTGAGTATATCGACATTGCCCAGAGTGGGGTCGGCCACAGTTTGCACATTTCGGAAGCTGACCCTAGGTGGCAGGTGGAACGTCACGGCGGTCTGGGGCTGCACGCTTTCCCTTCCTGTTATCCTTTGTGGGAATCAATCGTCCTCTTGCCCGAACTAGAGCCGGGCGGCACAGATGAGATGGGCTGGGCGTACTGAGCAACGGTCTGAGAAGGCTGGGAGGCATGATAATATGAAGGGACTGGGCTATCGGAATGAGACAACTCTCTACCTCATGAGCCCGACTCATGGTATCTGCATAAGACATCGGTCCGTGACTCCCCACCAGTTCACGGATCCTATGGTTGAGCCCCTTAAGAAACTTGCGGGCCTTCTTGGCATCGGTGTTCACTGTGTCGCCCGCAAAAAGGCACATGCGGGTGAAGGTGCGGATATACTCATCCACTGTGGAGCTGTCCTGCTGCAAGTGGTAAAACTCATGCTCAATTTTGTCCCAAAAGCTCTGGGGAAGGAACTTGCTATGCACCATCGTCTTCATTTGCTCCCAAGTGAGTGCATGAGCTCCGCCTCTGGCCTCCGAGCCCAGTGGTCAATCCACCAGTCGGAAGCATCCTCCTTCATCTGATAAGCTGCTAGGGACACTCGCTGACGGCCAGGGAAGAGAAGCACAGCGAAGATCTTATCCAGTTCTTTGATCCACTCCAGCACCGCTGTGGGGTTCTCAGTCCCCGCGAAAGTTGGTGCATTCATTCTCTGAAACTGGACGATAAGCTGAGTAAGATCCATGGCCGGAGGGGCCTGGTGCTGACGGGGCGGAGAAGGTTACGGGGATGCCTGACGGTTACGGTTGTTTCGAGCATTCATACTTCTACATTGAATAAGCCGAACAAGGTTTAGCACAAAAACAAACAAAATAATCAATACTTATAGAAGTCTAGAGTTCGCCAATAAGCACTAGAGTTCGATTAAATCAAGGTGGATAGGTCCTAAGCCCCGAATTATAGCACATAAATAATAAACAATCATTTCATAAATAATCTCAGTATTACTTATGACTTACATACCTTAAGCGGCGCGGCATGACGAAGACGAGTGGTCGATGCTTATACTCAAATATTCATAAATGCACATAAACCACGTTAACCAGTCTACAGAAACGCAGACTGGCTCTGATACCAAACTGTAACGCCCCACTTTTATTTTGACGAAAATCGAAAAGTCAATTTAAATTTTTCAAAATTCTTTTCATAAATTAGTGGCGCTACTCGAACTAAATCACATAAATAACGTAAATCATAAATCAAATGTTTTCATAAAACCCAAGTTCATCCAAATTATTCATAAGGGAACATCTCCCAATCCACAGTTCCAAAATTCCAAAGTCATAAATCATAAATACCAAAGTTCCCAAGTCATAATTAAACATAAATAAATCCAAGTCTACTAGCATGCGAAATAAACTAAATGAAGTCAGTCAAAGACAAACACCACTCGTCTCTATCTCGCCAGCCAACACCTTCTTAACCTTCATCCATGAAGAGCAGGTGGGAGTGAGCACGGTGAACTATTGAGCTCACTACTATGCACATGAACAATAATATAGTACGAGAAATTAAATGGCATGGTCGCTGTATGAACATAGTCAATAAATATCCCATCTCCTAACCAAAGTAATTCTCATGTGCACACCTATAACAATAGACTGCTGCTCGTATGCCTTTCGGCGAACATAAATGGGGTACCCAAACAGCAGGAAGCTCAATCGTCACAACACGCACCTAGTGCTTGAACAGGATATCCATCACCGGCCAGGGCACATTGCCAAGGTCTTACAGATGACGTGGTCCTTAGCAAAGGACAAACGTAGAGATTACCCTTGCGGGGTACGTTCTATAACTATGGGGATAACCATTCGACGGCCGGCACAGCTCACATTGAAGGTTACATTTTACATGCATACATTGATCATACCCACAAAAATAAAACATTTATCATTCAAGGCATAGACAATTTAAATAACACCCACCTGGATATCGAGATATAGCCAAACAAAGTGTTGAAGGAATAATGGCAAAATACGACAAGTAATGGAACGTAGGTCGAGGCTCGACTCCTCAAACACCTACATTTAAGCGAGATAATATATATCAATAATCTATCTCACCACTCGGGTTTAACATAAAACTCATATTTAATAGAAATTAAGATTTAAGGATTTTAATCGGATTTTTCGTGGACTTGGAACTCTCTAATTTTTGAAAAATATGACTCGGAGAACTAAATAGGGGTCTCGGGACTTAAAATAACTTTTCCAAATTTTTCTCGTTTTATAAATATTTTTAAAATTTAAATCGGTACGAAAAACGGACTCAGGAACACAAAAATTGGCCAAAAGGCACATTTGGGCCGAGCTGCTGAGAGGTTGCGGGCTGGACACTGGGCTTGCGGGCTGCAGCTGCTGAGAGGTTGTGGGCTGGAACGGGCCGATCGGCCCGCGAGCCTGGGGCTGCTGACTAATAAATAAACAAAAAGGGAAGGTTGTTTGTAAGGGGCTGGGATCGAACCCACGCCCTCGCACACGGAAAAGAGGTAGCGCATCATTGCACCACTCGCTTCGTTGAAATTGAAAATGAAAACTTTTGTTCTAATATTTAAAAAAAGCCTGCGAATTTGAATCAAAAGAACAGAGGATGGAATTACATATCAGAGCTGAAAACATTTACGGCCTGCACAGAGGCTTCATCTGGCAGCTATAGATTTTGCTAGAAAATCAATCTGAATTTGACAAAGGTTCTACAGTTTCCAAAAATTCGAACAGCCTAATTTTTTCAGAGTCCCAAACATTACGAAGATATTTTCAAAATAAAGCAAAATTTCAGAGTTTGAAAGTGTTGGAAGAACAACTTTGCTCGGAACACAAAACGGCAATTACACGGCTCAGAAAACGATAAAACGAGACTCCGAACTTAAAGGATTTTAACACAGCTACATAACGATATACACGTTTATGAAATCGAGAGTTCCAATCATTCCCGAAAATCTACGAATAAACGAAATATACACACAACAATTAAATGAACTAAAAGTAATCCGACTTCAAATCAACTTTCGGTAGACCGAACACATAATATATATAACATGTGATACATGAAATCGAACGCAATGCCGAGAGGATTCAAAAGAGTTACCCGTATTTGGGAAACTACGCGTTATCGGACGGGAAACGGGCCCGACAGCGGGTCGGTAAAACGGCTTTGAGCTTGAACCTTCGAACACGGTCTGAAAGCTGCTGGTTCTCGGACGCTCGACTTGCTCTGCAGTGAGGTCGTCGATGACAAACGAGGACGCTGAAATACTTCAAGCGGGGCTGACCGAAGGTGACAACCGAAAACAATGGTGGACGGCGGCAACTCTGCTCGGAGAACGGACAACGGTTGCTCGCTGATCTGAAGGTCCGATGGCTGCTTCTCTGGTCGACGGCAGCTGTTGGTACGTCGCGAGGGCAATAACGACGGTGGTGGTGGAGGTCTTGCCGGAAGGAATGGCAGGAACAATTTTTATTTATTTATTTTTTTTTAAGAAAGCAGGGTGTTGAGATAGATAGAGAGGAGAGATTTCTGATGGAGGAACTTATCTCCTATGGCTAGGTCTTATGCAGGTGCTCTGAGGATGAACGTGCGAGAGAATGTCGCGACCAAATCGGAACAAGAATTTGAACTGGCGACTTGGTCACACCACGCGTAGGAGAAGAAAAAGACCGATGATTAATACTTCTTGGCCAAGAATGCCATAATATTGGGCCATAATTACACTTAACGGCCAAGGAAATAAATAGCTCAATTCGGCTTGAATACAATAGCATAGGCCTAAACATGAATTAACCATGATGGGGATGAAATTAAAATGATATAAAGGCTAAGAAGTTATTCTTATTGGACCGAAAGAATTACAACGTGCTTAAATTGAAAGTTTACGGACAATTCGACACGACGAAAAAATAAATACATATATATATCACACAATATTTATTTAATTATAATAAGCAATTATAACACTTAGACAAAAAATAAGAATAATAATAACAAAATTAACAATTAGGCATTAAATAATAACGAGTAATAATAATATACATGGTAAATAAAAGTCTCAAATATTTTACAAATAAACGGGGCATTACAACGGGTCATCACACAACTTCATCAATGCCGACTTATCCCAGAAGCTGAACTTACCAACCACGAATATTGAGCCTTTTGAGGTACGAGTAGCCAATGGTGAGAAGCTGCAATGCACTAAATCCTTCCGGAAGGTGCGAATCAGGTTCAGCGGAGTTACGGTGAAGGCTGATCTCTATGCCTTACCGCTGGTTGGGCCGGATGTCGTCCTAGGAGTACAATGGCTTGAAGGGTTAGGCAAAGTGACCATCGACTACCGAACAGGAATTATGGAGTTCAACTCCGGAGGTCAGCAAGTCACTCTGAGTACTGGTAATGAAAAAGGTACCAAGGAAGTCGGACTTAAGAGCATTGAAAAAGTTTGGCGGGGCGGAGGCCAAATATTTGCAGTAGTAGTAGAGAAAACTGAGGCGCACATAGACCAAGAGGAGCAACAGCAGGGAGATGTGCGCGAGCTTCTCCAGGAATTTGAGGGAGTACTGGGCGAGCCTAAGGGACTACCCCCACACCGGGAGTTCGATCATCGCGTACCACTGATCAATGAGCAGCACGCCATACACGTTCATCCTTATAGGTACGCTCACTTTCAGAAAACCGAGATCGAACGGAAAGTGGCCGAGATGCTTGAGTCAGGACTAATCCGGCATAGCAAGAGTCCGTTTTCTTTTCCAGTCTTGTTAGCCAAAAAGAAAGACAGCACGTGGAGGTTCTGTACTGACTACCGAGCTCTGAACGCTGCAACTATCAAGGACCGATTTCTTATCCCTAGCATCGACGACATGCTCGATGAGTTAGCTGGGTCACGCTATTTCTCAAAACTCGACCTGAGAGCTGGTTACCATCAGATTCGACTCCACAAGGCCGACATTCCAAAGATAGCTTTTCGTACGCACCAGGAGCACTATGAGTATTTGGTCATGCCATTCGGATTGTGCAACGCCCCATCCACTTTCCAGGCTATGAATTCTATCTTCAAGGAGTACCTACGTAAGTTCGTTCTGGTATTCTTTGATGATATCCTGATCTATTCGAAGTCATGGGGCGAGCATCTTGGGCATTTGAGAGTAGTGCTCGAAATTTTGGAGGCCAACTCATTCCATATCAAGCCATCCAAATGTTCATTCGGGCAGAAGATGGTTGAGTATCTGGGGCACTTCATATCCCACGAAGGCGTGAAGGTTGATCCATGAAAGATTGAGGCTATGATCGATTGGCCAAAACCGTCAAGTCTCACACAACTGAGGGGATTTCTAGGACTCACGGGCTACTACAGAAAGTTCGTGAAGGATTATGGAACCATCGCCAAGCCATTGACATAGATGACTAAGAAAGGTGGGTTCACATGGACCGAAGCTAGCGAGGAGGCGTTTGGGAAACTAAAAGAAGCCATGACTACAATGCCAGTGCTCGCCATGCCCAGGTTTGATGTCTTGTTCGAGGTATACACCGATGCGAGTGACATTGGGATTGGAGTTGTGTTAGTGCAAGAGGGACGACCTTTATCTTATCTCAGCAAGGCACTAGGCACTACATGATTGGGTCTATCAGTGTACGTGAAGGAGATGCTAGCAGTTGTCGAGGCTGTAAGGTGCTGGAGGCCTTATCTATTAGGCCGAAGTTTTCAGATTGTGACCGACCAGCAACCGCTTAAGCATCTACAGGATCAAAGGATTGTTACCCCCGAGCAGCAGAAGATCGTATCTAAGCTTATGGGGTTTGACTTCGAGATAATCTATCGACTAGGTCGACAGAATGCAGTAGCTGACGCACTATCCCGACGAACGGATGTAGCCGAGCTCAATGCTATCACTGGGCCAGCTTGGACAATTTGGGAAGAAATCAGGAAGGCGCAAATAGAGGACACCTATTGCCAGGAGCTGCACCAATCGATAGAAGCAGGTAAGACGACTGCTATCGACTACGAGTTGCATAATGGTCTGCTTCTACACCGAGGCCGAGTATTCGTTCCCGACAGTGGGCAGTTACGTGAGCAGATCATGCAGCACTTCCACGACTCTAAAATTGGAGGCCACTCGGGTATCTATCGCACGTGGATGAGAAAAGCCAACACTTTCTTCTGGCCCGGACAACAGAATACAGTCCGAGATTACATAGCACGGTGCGACGATTGCCAGTGCACTAAGTCTGACTAACGACGACCGAGCGAGTTGTTACAACCTCTACCGGTACCCGAGGCAATCTGGGAAGACATTACTATGGATTTCATAGAAGGGTTACCGAGTTCTAATGGATTCGACGGTGTTATGGTCGTAGTGGATCGTCTCACAAAGTATGCTCACTTCATACCCATTACCCATCCTTACACCGCTGTCAATTGCCATGTTATTTGTGGAATATGTGATGAAACTGCATGGAGAACCACTATCCATCGTCTCTGATCGAGACCGGATTTTTATGAGCAGCTTTTGGTCTGAATTCTTTAAATTGCAAGGGACTAAGTTGTCTATGAGCTCAGCCTACCACCCACAGACAGACGGACAAACTGAGGTAACCAACCGAACCCTTAAGCAGTATTTGAGATGCTACGTCCATCAATTTCCGAAGCGGTGGGAAAACTTTTTGCCTTGGGCTGAGTATTGGTACAATACCACTTACCACGAGTCGACCAAGATGACGCCATTTGAGTTGGTATATAGGCGAAAACCCCCGACACTGATCAATTATTCGGAGGGGAGTATAGTCAACGATGAGGTTGGTCGAGAACTAGAGGAACGAGATTTGATGTTACGTGAGCTGAAGAAAAATCACGAAGGCTCATTTAATTGAACCAAAGCCTTCGCAGATGGGAAAAGGCGTGAGGAAAATTTTGCACCAGGTGAGTATGTCTACCTGAAGCTACGACCATTCAGACAACGCACAACAGCACAAAGAGCCGCAACTAAACTAGGCGTTCGCTATTACGGGCCTTATCAGATTCTGAAGTGCATTGGTCAGGTAGCGTATCGCCTGGAGTTACCGGAAAGTTCACAAATTCACCCAGTTATCCATGTCTCACAACTCAAGAGGAGTCTAGGAGAAGCGCAGAAGTATTGTGAGGAGTTACCTGCAACCGCAACCGATGGTAGGGTCATAGTACGACCAAAACGAGCGATTGAGTACCGTAAGGTAAAGAGAGCAGGGCGCTATCGTTGGGAAGTACTAGTTGACTGGGAAGAGTTGCCATCCGAAGAAGCCACATGGGAGGATCTTGACGAAATGCGTGATCAATTCCCGAATTTCATCCTTGAGGACAAGGAAGCACTTGAAGGGGACGGGAATGATGCGGAAGTGGCTAGGCAACTCAAGAATGCCGCGAGTCGCGCTTACCACGCATGAAAGAGGTTAGCACGGGAAGCAGCAGAAGTGCGCGCACTAGAGAGTAGTGCGCGCGGGACAAGCAAAGATGGCCAGCGCGCGGGAGTACGGACGATGGGTGTAGCAGGCGCACACCACGGATGGACAGGGGGCGCGACAAGTACGGGCGTACGCGTAGCGCGCGGCAGCAGTATGCGCGAAGCGATGGGCACAATCGCTGAAGGGACGCGGGCGATTGGCGGAGACGCGCACGCATCAGAGATGGACGAGCGGGGCGCGTGGAGCGTGCATGACGAACAGGCACGCGCGGAGCTGGATGCCGCATGCCTCGAGGAATGCGGAGAGAGGGAGCAGCATGCGCGCGCTAAGGACACGGATAGAGTAGGCGTGCGCCACACGGCGGGGGCGCAACACGCGCGTGAAGAGGCGGCGCCCTAGTGCCGCACCAACTAGGCAACGTGCGGGCGGCGTGCAAAGGCGGTTGGCGTGTGGCCTAGAAGAAGAGAGAGAGGATTGTTTGGAGTGCACACCAAGAGATTTAGTTTCCAACTAGCATTATGATTTCTAGCTTGTTTAGGATTCCTAATATTTTATTGCTTTATTATTTTCCTAGGTAGATTAGACTTAG
>CACSLK010034108.1:13950-28006 GCA_902706635.1 Striga hermonthica | reverse complement strand
GCAGCGCGCTGGCAGCACGCGCGGGCAAGGGCAGCAGGCCAGCAGGGGCAGCGCGCGGGGCATGACTTGCCTAGCAAGAAACCAAGTGTGGGAGACCTTTTTGAGCTGAATCTTCTCTAGATTATTCTTCCCTACTTGGAGTGCAAGTCAAGACATTAGGAGATCTAGTAGATTTAGGATTTTATGGTAGTAGGATATTTACTTGCCTTAGGATTTAATATTTTATTGTTTAATTAGTTTCCTATTAAGATTAGAACTAGAGGTAGTTGGTATCTATAAATACCCATGTACCTCGTCATATTTTATGTCTTGAATTGAGTATTGAATTGGTGAGCCAATCTTGAGGGGGAACTGATGTTCTTAACGTGTGTTTAAACAAGGCCGTTAGTGCGTGTTTACATACTGTGTCGGAGAGAAGGCCATTAGAGCATCTTGAAGTCACGGTATCTAGGAGAAGGCCGTAGAGCGTCTGTTAGATACACCTATTGTGGATAAACGAAGGCCCTGAGTGCGCCGTTTGTTCACAACCGTCGTATATATAGATAACAACACGATCACTATTCATCATTGGTGCAAGACGACACACGCGAGGCATAAGGCAAGACCAGGGGTGCAAGCCTAGTCCTCGTAGGAATAGGCAAGGCACGAGTACTAAATCCTGCAGAACTAGGAAAAGCAGCTGAGCGTTGGTGCACGCGTGAAAGATCGGGGACGGAAGTAATCCTCGGAGAAACAGGAAACGCAGCCGAGAGTGGATTCTTAGTAGGAATAGGCAAAGCCGAGGTGCGCTCATGCAGACTCCTTGGCAGGTTAGGGATAGGCGACGCGTGGACGTGGTACGTGCGCGTTACTGCGCGCGACGAGTAGTAGGCATAGTGGGCGGCGCGCATGGGCAGGCGACTAGGTCATCGAGGCGACCAACTTGGAGTGGGGAGCAAGCAAGAGGACTGGAGTGCAAGCCAAGTAATTAGGAGATCTCGTAGATTTAGGATTTTATGGTAGTAGAAGATGTTAGGATGTTTAGTTGCCTTAGGATTTATATTCTTGCATGATTTAGGAGTTCTAGTTGGAGTTGGCTTTGGTTTATTTTGCACCTATAAATACCCATGTACTCTCATCATTATTTTCATGTCAATGTTGAACAAGTGAATAGTAAAGGAACGTTTGTTCATCGTGTGTTTAAGCAAGGCCATTAGTGCGTATTTATCATACAACCGTGTCTAAGACATGGCCATTAGTGCGTCTTGAAGTCACACCTATCGTGTTTAGTCGAAGGCCCTAAGTGCGCGATTATCCAAAAACCATAGGCAAAATCACGATCCCTCATCACGCGGGCACGCTGTAGGGCACGAGCGCACTGCCGGGCGCGGGCTGCTGCGGCCAGCACTACATATGCCATCTCTCGGTTATCTCAAAATATAACCGAGGGTTTAACTCCAAAATTGAAATACATATTATTCAGCAGCAAATAACATCTTATAAGAAAAATTTACACAAAATTTCACATTTGAATAATATGAACAAAATTTTGAGAAATTAGGCGAAGTAGAGCACGTTATCAAAATGACTAGCCATTCTAGCAAATTTTATTCTACCAATTGAACACATGATATTACATGCTGAACCAAGACAATTCACCAATTTCAGCCTAAACACATAATCATGCTATTTATGAAAATTAATGAAAACAATCAGCATTTTTGAACATGAATTTAACATCTGACCATATCAAAGTTTCAAGACTTCAAAATTTTTATCACAAACATTACATTATACTCAGAGCAACATATAAAAAATTTAGACTTAAAATATAAACATGTAATTTATGAAAATTGAAATAAGTTTCAGCCAAAAACCCGATCTTAATAAAAACACCACTTATTGATACCCAACATTTCTTATTTTTTTTAATGCATCAAATATCACCCAAAATATGCGCAGTAACCAAGTTTCATGCATTTATATTGAAAATCCGATTTTATATGATTTATTGAATATTCTGCCGAAATGAACATATAATTATTTACCCAATCAATTCAACTCCAAAAATTGTGAAATTTAAACACCAAGTCAATATATATCACAGGAGCAACATATTAAAAATTCAGAATTTTTTGACAACTGAACGATTTCTCACGAAGTTTACAAGTTCCAGCAGACACATAATATTCAAAAATGCATATCTCAAAAATTATAAGTCCAAATTGCACAAGGTCAAAGCCATTGTGTTAAGGACAAAAAGATGTTCCATAATCCGAGAGTTGATCACGAGTTTTGATCAGATCTTAAATGTTCACTACTAGAACTTATAGATCCAATAATGAACATAAAAATTAAAACATAATAATTCATAGCTTAATCACATAATTACTAAAACTCACATATGCAGCAACAATAGCACACAAGAAGTTGTAAAATAGGATTTTAGTAACAATTTACCAAACACCTAAAGAGGGATTGATGAATGGTCCACTCTGGGGCGGGGAAATCGTCCGCGTGCTTGGCGTTGGGGAGGCTCGCACGTCAAGTGATGATGATCTCCGAGGCTCGTGACACGGACGTCGACAAGCAGGTGCTCGGAGTGCTAAGGTCCGCGGGGAGCAGCAGGTTCGGCGTAGTGGAGCGTGGCTTACTGGCGGGTGCGCGCGCGGGGTGTTGTTGGCGGGCGTGGGCGACTCTCGCAGTAGTAGCGGGTGACCGGCGTTGAGGGCTGGTGCTCGAGGAATTATTTTTGGCAAAATATTAAGAAGAAAGGAAGAGAGCAAAGTCTGAAAATTTCAAAAAGTGGAAGAGAAATGAAAGAGTGGGAAGGGAAAGAAGAAGGGAGGGTCTTCTCTTCTTAAAGTTTCGAAATGTAACCTCCATGTTATTAATCATGATCATTAAGGGGAGTTAACATGAGAATAAAATCAGATTTGAGTAGGAGGGAGTTACATTTTAAATTTAAAAGTCATGCACATGCATGTAAAAGAGAGAAGGGGGGTTTGGACGGGTTGGTCGCGCTTGCGGGCTGGGCGAGCGTGGGGCGCCAGGGCTTCAGGCACGGAACGCGTGGGCAAGCTGTTGGCGTGGAAGCCGTACGACTGGGGGAAAAGGTCTGGTTGGTTATGCGCGATCGAATTCAAAAGGCCCGACTCGGTTCGACGATCAATTCGAATTTAATTATTTAATCCGGCTCGATGAAAATATAATAATAATACAACTAGGCAATTACTATCACGTAATCGAACACAATATTAATCTAGCACTGAATAAAATAATCTCGAACGATATAAAAATAAATAAAAATAACTCCAAATAATTCTAGTACAAATGGGGCGCTACACAATCGCTTCCCTCCGTCGTGCCCGCAATACTAACCTGCATCCATGAAGAGCAGGTGAGGATGAGCACAAGAGAAACAGTAGTGCTCGCCGCTATGCAATAAATGTTAATGTCAATAATCAACAGTAATCAATAATCAGTAAGGTATGGTCTCAACATGTATACGAAGCAATAATCTATCCCATTCTCCCATCAATAATACAATAATCAGACTCATGTGAACACCTACGCACAAACTACTGCTGACTAAGCCTTGGTCTTACGAACGAGGATCACCAGCCGAGGGACCTAAGCCTTGGTCTTACGACTCTCAAGGGAGACTACCCAACGGATACGTTCTATAGCTACGGGGATAACCATTCGGTGGTCGGTACAGCTCACACCGAAGGCTACCACATGCATACTTTAATCATACCACAATTTAAACAGTAATAACGTTTAAAGCATAGCAACTTTCAAATTAAACCCACCTGGTATAGCAAAAGGCAACATACAATTACGAGTAGGTCGCAAGCTGGGCTCGTCAAGCACCTATATTTAAGCCAAGATAATAAGGTCAATACTTATCTTGAACTTAAAAGAAAGTCACAATCATACTTGGTCGAACTTGATTCAACCAAGTCGTTTGTGAAGTTCTGTGGATATTGAACTCAATAATTAGACTCGACAAAAGAGAATAAAAACACCACATATAGACTCAGCACACTAAACACGGTTAACCGGGTCAAAAGCCATATAAGGGTTCAGAAAAAACACAAGGAAGGGCTCGGGACGGGCTCAGGCAGCTCGCTGGCCTAGACTGGGCACGGCTGGGTGCTGTCGGGCTCATTGGGCGCGCGGGCACGGTGCCGCGGGCGTGATGCGAATGCGGGTTTCGACCCCCGAGGATGAGAAGGGCCGAGGGACGGTACTATCTAAGAAGGCCGAGCAAAGAGCCGAAACAAGGCTTGCATGGCCTAGGAGACGTGCAGGAGGGTCGAGCACGAGCATCGCACTACTTATCCAACGTGCGCAATGGATAAGTAGTTCGAGCAAGAAGCTCGAGAGAACGAGGCTTGAAGGGTCGAAGTCGACGCTGGCATGGTTGAATGCGAGAAGGTCAAAGCTACAGCAGATCGACGCGCAAGTGGGTCGAGCACGAGCATCGCACTACGGGTTGTGCGCATGCGAGATGCAAGGTTTGGAGTGCAAGGCTACGCGTGGAAGTTCGGGAAGTCTCGTGGGTAAAAAAATAGCACGCGACCAAGCACGCGGAGGAGTACGCGGGTTGGACGCGCGGTGACTCGAGCCGGTCCATGAAGGTCACGCACGAAGGTGCACAAGAGCGTGCGAGAAGACGGTTCCAAGACAAGCAACAATCGGGCGCAAGGAAGGGCGCAAACACGCGCATAGGCGTAGACGTGCACGATGAGACCACGCCTTAAACGGACGTGCCATCGGTGATTTCGGGATGCACATCAAAGGAGTAAAACTTGGTGGAGATGGCTAAAGCACCGGGTGGCTCGAAGAAATAGAAGGCATGCAAGTCGAGCGTGCGCAGGCACGCGCGCAGGGAAAGGCGCACACGAGAGCGGCACAGCAGAACGGTGCGCGTGCAGACACCGGCACGACACAGCAGAACAACGCGCACGCAGGGACGGGCGCGTACGGGCACGTGCTGGGCAGCACACGTGCGCGGGCGCAGGACTGCCAGGGGCAGCGCACGGGGACGACTTCGCCAACAAGAAACTGAGGCTTCTAGGAGTCTTTTTGAGCTGAATCTTCTCTAGATTATTCTTCCCTACTTGGAGCACAAGTGAAGAGCTTCTAGGATCCTTTAGATATTTAGTTTCCTTCTTTCATTATGATATCTAGATTGTTTAGGTTACTCAATATTTTATTGCTTTATTAGAGTTAGAGAATAGGATTAGATCTAGTTGAGGCCTATATAAAGGCCCTTCCTCTTGTTATTTTATTCATTCAAGAAATTAATACAGAAACCCAAACTTTTGTTCAAACACTTTGCTTTTTATTTCTTCTTGATTTCTCTTGCAATTTTATCGTTTTGAGGGGCGGGAGTGTGTGAACCTCTTAACACTTATCGAGCGATTTAAGGCGCGGGAGCAGCTTGTCGACAACCGGGACACAAAATCTTCATCATTGGTGCTTTCATTGAGAGTATCAAGATCGTGTGTCTTTTTCTTTCCCCATTCTTTTTTCTTTCATCTCCTTTTCTTTTTTCGTTCGAATTAATCAAAAAAAAAAAAAAATCTTCAATCACTAGTCCTCGAGCTAATGAGAGAAGGAAAGAAAGGAATGACATGGCCAACAAGAAAGTGAAGGAGCGATTGGACAACCTTGACGTCCAAGTCAGGAGCATCAGCTAAAATATGGAGAAAAGGCTCGGATCACTCGACGAAGGCCAAAGCAACAACAACGCAGCTGTGGCGCTACTTGATCAACGCATGTACGAAGTGGTACGTGGGTTTCAACAGCAGCAACAGCGGCAACGCGATTCACCGGTGCAACCACCACCACCCAAGTGCGAACATCTCAGGCATGCGCACGAACGACCATATGAGTACGAGCACAACCGCGAGAAAGACTTCAAACGGCGATCCCAGGCTTCCAACTGCCATCACCGCCCGAGGCCCGACCAACCGAGGCCCACGCTGTCCACCTTCACCGGCACCGACCCTGACGCATGGCTCAACCGGTCTGTGCAATACTTCGAGCTTAACGAGACCGAGGGGAACGAGCGGGTACGGTACGCAGCTCACGAGCGTCTACTGCAATCAGCAGTGAGTCATCACTTGGGGTGATTTTGAGCGCGAGTTACTCACGCGTTTCGGAACATCCGACTACCACAACTACGATGAAGCACACACGCGCATACGACAGACAGGTAGCATGCGCGAGTACCTTAAGGAGTTCGAGCGATTAGCATATCGCGTACGAGGCTGGCCTGAGGCTGCCTTAGTTGGAGCATTCATAGGAGGCCTAGAATTTGACCTAGCCGCTGAGGTACGCTTGGAACGACCGGATTCGATGCACGCAGCTATGGAGGTTGCCCGACAATGAGATGATCATCTCGCCGCCCCCCGAAGAGGATGGGCAGATGCGCGATTCACCGAGCCGCGATGCGAGCAACTGGGCCTGAGCGACTTCATTCTGAATGCCTCACTGCCCAATAAACTTCGACCACCAGATCCGGAGGTTAATAGATTAACGTTTGAAGAGATGAGACACCGGCGTGAGAAGGGACTCCGTTTCAAGTGCGATGAGAAATTCACGTCTGGCCACCGATGCAAGCATGCTTTTGTGATAGAAGTCGTCGACTCGGACGAGGAGGAACCAGCAATTGGGGGGCCACGTAGAGAGTGAGGTCGAGGTCGAGGTGCACGAGGAAGAGGCCAAGATCTCGATGCACGCAATGGCGAAAACTCAAGGGCCAAGGACGATTCGGCTGCCGGCGTTGGTCAAGGACCGCCGTGTAGTCGTGCTAGTGGACAACGGGTCGTCGCACAACTTCCTCAACGCGATTCTATCTCAAAAGTTGAAGTTGCTAACGACGAGGGTCGAACCATTTGAGGTCCGAGTAGCCAATGGAGAATGGCTAAAGTGCTCGGAGGCTTATCGTGCGGTACTGATAAAATTTCAACGAGTACCGGTGAAGGCCGACTTGTATGCCTTGCCCATTGTTGGACCCGACGTAGTGCTAGGAGTACAATGGCTCGAAGGGTTGGGCGAAGTGACCACCAACTACCGAACGGGGGTCATGATGTTCGACTTAGGGGCGCACCGAGTCATGGTTAAGGCAAGTAAGAATGGCGGGAGTGAGGAGGTTGGTCTTAAGAGCATCGAGCTGGTCAAGTACAAGGATCTCCCTCTATTTGATGACTACTTAGAAGAGGTCGAACAAGTCCCGATGAATTATGATGCTCCACCTATTTTCGACATGTACCCCGAGGATAAACTCATGGACGTCGAAGTAGTGAAGGTACCAGAGGTCGAAGGAGATATTTTGTTTGTGGTCGAAGAAGTCCATGACGACGAGACGCATAGGAAGGACAATATGGATAAGAAGGTGAAGACGCCCGAATTGATGGTCGATGACGTGTCCTTGAGGACAAGGACATTCTTAATGGGGGCGGATTGATGTGAATGCTGGTTTCGACACTCGAGAATGAGAAGGACCAAGGGATGATACTATCCAAGAAGGTCGGGCAAAGTGCTGAAACAAGTCTTGCATGGCCTAGGAGACGTACACGAACCCGTATACGAGGGTGCCGACGTGCGCAATGGATAAGGAGGTCGAGCAAGAAGCTCGAGAGAATGAGGCTTGAAGGGTCGAGGTCGACCCTAGCATGGTCGAATGCAAGAAGGTGAAAGCTACAGCATATCGACGCGCAAGTGGGTCGAGCACGAGCATCGCACTACGGGTTGTGCCAATGCGAGATGCAAGGTTCAGAGTGCAAGGCTACGCGTGGAAGTTCGAGAAATCTCGTGGGTCAAGAAATAGCGCGCGACCAAGCACGCGGAGGAGTACGCGGGTTGGATGCACGGTCACTCGAGCCGGTCCATTAAGGTCACGCACGAAGGTGCGCAAGAGCGTGAGAAGACGGTTCCAAGACGGGCAACAATCAGGAATGTACATTATGTTAAACCCTGCAGGTAGACGATTGTCTGACATAATGGTTAAGGATCTGAGTGGTTTAAATTTCAGAAATGAATAAGAAGTTGATTAATTATTTTGTCAGTAATTTAATTAATCAACGAACGTTATATCTTAAACATAGGGAGGTAAATCGATCAATCGGATTAATATTATTTAATCATGGAGGATCAGTTTTATTTGTAAAATAGTGGCTAAATGGGGAGAGCAATAATATTACTCTAGTGGAATATTTTATTATTTAATTTCATTAAATAGGAATTAATTTTATTCCATATTAATTAATTTAATTAGGAGAATAAAATTCCTACTAGAATCTTCTCTTGGGATTAGGAGACTAAAGAGTCTTCTAGAAGATGGAGATTAGTAGGAAATATATTTTCTATATTATATTATTATTTGGAGTAAAATTAGGTTTCCTAAATTAAAAATTAATTCTATTCCATGATTATTAATTTAATTAGGAAAGGTATTCCTACTAGGATCTTCTCTAGTGTTAGGAAACTAAGAAGTCTTCTGGAAGAGAAAGATTAGTAGGAGATCTCCTTCCGACATTGAGTTAGTATTGGGAATTAGGATTCCTAGGCCTAATGGGATAAGCCCATATTTAGCACCTCCTTAATGTCTCTAATGGAGCCTATAAATACACCATGTCCCAATCTCACCTATATAGATGTGTTGGCCAATTTTCTCCTCTACATATGCGCGAGAAATTTCTTTGTTCAAAAGTTAGGGAGATTCAATTAAACGCTCCACTAAGATTGATCGAAGTAGGTGTTTAGGTAATCCATTAGAAGGCTTTTTGGTACAATATATTGAGCCTCTAATATACATATAATTCCGGCCATCATCATCACATCATCGCTTCCCATCGCCGCCGTGATCCACCGCCGGAAACCTCCTACCGCTGCCAGTCGCCCCCCAAGCCCAGCCATGCGCAACCGCACGCTACCACGAGCAGTCGCGTACCGCCGAGCCCTGCCAGCGGCGCCAGCGACGCCTGCTTGCTCCCAGTCCGCGCACGTTATCAGTCGACGTCTGCCCGAGGTCCCAGCATCCGTTCAGCACGCGCGCATCATTCCTCGTACGCCCAGGCAACCCGCAGCGCACGACCGCGTGAACGCACACGCCCAACGCCAGTCTGCGTAGGAGAAGGAGTCGCGCCCGCATGCACGCACTCGCCTAGCAGCTGTCAGTGTTCACCTGTGCATCACAACAGTCACCCGCGTTCGCCCAGCGTCCAACGCACGTCTGCTGCAATCTGCGCTCCACACGCTGTCCGCGCCTGACGCGCACGAGTTGCCCGCTGCACCCCGACGTCCGAGACCCGCGTGTCGTGTGATCAAAGCCTCGTGGAGCCTATCAATTAGAATCAATTGAAGGCCAAATCTATCCGCCCATTAGATTGTGGTGTTCAGACGAACTTCATCAACGGTACTCTACATCGTCTCATAGTCGGCAAAAAATTTTAAGAGGTAAACGTCCATATCCTAACTATAGATTCCGTTGTGTTATGATTTATTTCGATAAGTTCAATACTTTGCATGTTGTTGGACATTCCTTAGAGAACCCAACACTTCGAACGGGCCGATGAAACGGGGATGTAACTTCCCTCTCTTCCCGGCCGATGACTTCTGCCGATGACTTCGAACGGGCCGATGAAACGGGGATGTAACTTCCCTCTCTTTCGAATGATCCCTCGGAATGGACGAACTCTCAGAAAGGCTCGTTCTCCAACTTCGAACTGGATATCTCGTCTATGCTTGTCGGTCGATGACTTCTGCCGACTCTGCGCTGTCTTAAGCCTCTGTCTAATCAACTTAACTTGCTCAACTATGTCATCGATCATCTTCAGACTGAGTACCTGTCATTCACCAACGTCGTCCCAATAAAGGGGCGAGCGGCATTTACGCCCATAAAGTGCCTCGAAAGGAGCCATCTGGATCGATGCCTGATAGCTGTTGTTATAGGCGAACTCGGCTAACGGCAAAATCGACTCCCATTTAGCACCTCTGTCTAGAACTAACGCTCAAAGCATATCCTCGAGCGTCTGAATAGTAGTCTCTGACTGTCCATCTGTCTCTGGATGGTAAGCCGAACTGAACTGTAACTTCGTGCCCATCACCTCGTGTAAACTCTCCCAGAACCTGCTGGTAAATCTGGGATCTCGATCTGACACGATATGAACGGGCACTCCGTGGAGTCGAACGATCCCACGGGTATATATCTCGGCCAACTTCTCCATCGACATGGTCATCGCAACAAAATGTGCGAATTTCGTCAATCTATCCACTACTACCCAAATCGCGTCGTGATGCTCGGATGACCTGAGAAGCCCCGTAACGAAATCCATCGTGACTTACTCCCACTTCCACTTTGGAATCTCGAGTGGTTGTAGAAGGCCTATCGGACTCTGGTGCTCGGCCTTGACTTGCTGACAGACCAAACACTTCTTTACAAAATTGGCAACATCTTTCTTCATTCCCCGCCACCAGAATGACCTTCTCAGGCCGTTGTACATCTTGGTGCTACCGGGGTGTGCTAGATAAGGCGCGGTGTGTGCCTCCATCAAGATCTCCTTCTGCAAGGCCTCGACTTTCGGCACTACGATCCTGTCTCTGAACTCCAAGGCTCCATCTGTGCCTCGGGAAAAACCCTTGACTCCTCCGGCGTGAACATTGGCCTCGATAGCACGAATAAACTGATCAGAAGCCTGCTCTCGCCGTATTCTATCCCTCAACATGGGCTGAATCTGCATCGAGCTGACACTCCCCGTAATCTCTGCAGAAAGTGACTCAACGACCTGAATCTGCATCCGGGCAAAGTCTTGAACAAGATGGCTCTGCTGAGTAGTAAAACAAGATAGCTCATCCTTTACCTTTCCACTCAAGGCATCAGCTATAACATTCGCCTTTCCCGGATGATACTGAATCGTGCAATCATAATATTTAACCAGCTCTAACCAATGTCGCTGACGCATGTTGAGATCCTTCTGCATAAATATGTACTGCAGACTCTTGGGATCGGTATAAATCTCGCACCGACCACCATAAAGATAATGCCGCCATATCTTATGTGCATGTACCACTGCAGCTAACTCCAAGTCATGCGTAGGATAGTTCTGCTCATGGGGCTTCAACTGACGTGAAGCGTACGCTACAACCTGGCCGTCCTGAATAAGTACGCACCCCAAACCCTGCCTCGAAGCATCACTATAGATGGTGAAACTCTGAGAAGGATCCGGAATAGTCAACACCGGTGCCGTCGTAAGCCTCCCTTTCATCTCCTGAAAGCTCGACTCACAACGGTCTGTCCATTCAAACTTCACAGACTTCCTCGTCAACTGGGACAAAGGGAGGGCAATCTTCGAAAACCCTTCAATAAATCTGCGATAATAACCTACAAGGCTGAGGGAACTACGAACCTCGGAAGGATTCTTTGGCGCTGACCAGTTTTGAACTGTGGCAATCTTAGCTGGATGAACCTCAATACCTGCTTGAGTAATAATGTGGCCAAGAAAAGCCACTCGCTGAAGCCAAAATTCGCATTTAGAGAACTTAGCATATAATTTTTCACGTCTAATGGTCTCAAGAACGGCCCTTAGATGCTCTTCATGCTCCTTCTGGCTCTTAGAATAGAGAATATCATCAATGAATACAATAACAAACTGATCAAGAAAAGGATGGAATACACGGTTCATCAAGTCCATGAATATTGTGGGGGCATTGCTGAGACCGAACGGCATAACCACGAACTCGTAGTGACCGTATCTAGTTTGGAATGCTGTCTTGGCGATGTCTGACTCCTTGATCTTCAACTGATGGTAACCTGAACGTAAATCAATCTTAGAAAATACACAGGCGCCCCTTAACTGATCGAACAAGTCGTCAATTCTGGGAAGCAGATATTTATTCTTGATCGTCAATCGTTCAAGATCCCGGTAATCAATACACATACGCATAGAACCGTCCTTCTTCTTGACGAATAGAATGGGTGCTCCCCACGGTGAAATGCTCGGTCAAATAAAATCGAGATTCAGTAACTCCTGTAACTCTTTAGGTGCCATTCTGTACGGCACCTTAGATACTGGTCCGGCTTCTGGAATAAGATCAATAGAAAACTCCACCTGTCGGCTGGGTGGTCCGCCTGGAAGCTGGTCTGGAAACACATCCACAAACTCACGAACGATAGAAAGGTCGTGAGGTGTCCGTGCTTTCGGTTCGTCTCTGACAAGGCTCACTAGGTAACCCTGGCAATCACCTCGTCGTTAGATCTTTCTAGATTTTGCCATGGAAATAATGTGAGGCAGAGTACGAGTCCTGGAACCGAAATAAGTAACCTGGTCATCCCCTGGAAGATGAAGAGTAATCTTCCGGTCGTGACAACGGATATCTGCATGAAAATGGGTTAGCCAGTCCATATCGAGAATGAGGTCAAAACCCTCATCTCGATAACATAAGCGTCGGTAGTCAAGATACGGCCGCCAACAGAAAGGCTGAGACTCTCGGCTTTGGCATCAGTCACTATGTTTCTACTCGAGGCTAAACTCACCTCGAGAGGATCGACAGCGCTGACAGAATGAAACCCAATGGCATCAAGACATCGGCGTGATATAAAGGAATGGGTCGCTCCGGTGTTAAATAAGGCAAAAACAGGAACATCATTAAGAATAATCATCCTAGACAGGGTACCTGGGTGTTGATCTACTTCGGCCTGATCGACGGTGTAAACGCGGGCTTGCTGTCTCCCGCGCTGCTGCTGCTGGGGCTGTCTTGGTGGTTGCTGTCTGGGCTGCTGGGGCTGTTGTTGAGGTTGCTGTGGCTGTGGTGGCTATTGTTGCTGTCGTGTTGGGTAGTTGGCTCGGGTATGTCCGGACTGTCGGCAATAAAAATCGATGTTCTGGCCCACAAGGCACTCATCGCGGTGATATCGTCTACAAGTGGGGCAAAGTGGTACTGGCTGCTGTTGTCTCTGGCGGTTCCTGCAGTCGTCTGGGCCTCCTCTCGACTTCCTCTTTCTTTTGTTCTTCAGTTGTTGGGCAGCTATTGGTGTGGTAAGTGGCTGGGTTGGAGTTGAAATAGCTTCCCTACGGATGCTTGCGTCCACCTCCTGGGCTATAGTAACGGAATGAGCATAGGTCTGGAATCCGTGACCTACAATGATATGACCGACTGCTGGTAAAAGCCCGTCAGTGAAACGTCTCGACCTCTTTGCCTCTGTGCTCACCAGCTCGGGAATGAAGGTTCTAAGTCGAGTGAATTCTCATTCGTACTCCTCCTGATGATCTGGGTCTTGACGAGGCGGCATCTGAACATTGAAATGTTCGACATGATAAACAATAAAATATAACATAACACATTAACTGACTAATCAGGCACACAAATTTCTTGACGAGTCGCTAAGTAAACCCCAGAAAACTAGAGTTGAATCATCGTATAACTTAAATAATCGACTATATTCTACAAAAATACTCTATGACTGACTCGAGCATCCATGCTGGTTTCTAGGGTTAAATTGTTGGGTTCGCTTGTACCGTACGAGCTATACGCAGTGGAATTTAAAATTTTTTAAAACATGTATTTAACAATTAAATACATAACTCGTACATACATATGGCGAATTAACAGATCGTCATCTTTAAAAACATGTAATAATACAAATTTTGATTTGTTTGATAGTAAATACAATATTTACCGTTAAACTTGAACTCCTTCAAAATTGTAAATTGATTGAGGAAATCGGTTTCCGGATTGGTAACTTCACTTCTCGTACTTGTGGTTACTCGCTTTAGGAATCCAAGTGTCTTCCCTCTAAACGTATCCACCTTTTGAAATCCGGTTCCGACGACAGCTTCTTCGCTAGTAGAAACTTCTCGGTTTTCCAATAGTATAGAATATATATTTATAAGGAAATTTTACAAGAACTCTTTCTTGTATTTTGAGAAATAATTCAACTATTGAATTTCTTTACAAAACTCCTTTTTTAAAGCTTCTCAAAGACTAAGTTAAAAACAAGAACTCTATCTTGTTTTAAAAGAAATAATTCAACTCTTTGAATTTATTTACAAAATCTTTTTGT
>CACSLK010034098.1:69545-86498 GCA_902706635.1 Striga hermonthica | reverse complement strand
GGATTATGCAATGCCTAGTTTACCCTTACTGGTTGTGAAAAATTGACATTTTTTTTAACCGTTTGATTATCTAATCTAATGGTTGTAATGTATTCTTATTTCTTTCATTGAGCATCATTCTCACCAGAGCGCATCCCTAGAAAGTAAAATGTTAAAATTGTTGTAAATTGGAGTCCTCAATATTCACCAAACATCTATCAATCCAAGCATAAAAGAGGTGCAGTAAAAGAACGAGAAAAGAGAAGCAGAAAAGTGTGTAATCTTATTCATCGGTAGATCACCCTTTTATAGGGTTTACAAGAGACATAGCCCTAAAACCTAATTTTACTAACTAATGGACCTCAGGCCCAATTATATATTAGTAATGTCCATATTAATATATTTATAACACTCCCCCTTGGACATTACTCCATGCCTCATTAAAAACCTTGCTAGTAAAAACCCGACATGGGAAAAAGAGTACATGATTTATAAAATTTCATGTGCTTTACTAGCTGCCTCGTTAAAAACCTTTAACTAATAAACCCATTGGGAAAAACTTAGTTAAAGGAAAAAAGAGTACAGCATTTGGTCTTCAGGACCTAATCTTCGGGATTATTTTGAGGTTTCCCTCCCCTTGAAGACAATAGTCTTCCCAGTTTACGCATACCAATACCATAAATGTATTTTTCAAAAGTAAGAGTAGGAAGAGATTTGGTGAATAGGTCTGCCAAGTTCTCGCTAGACCTTACCTTTTGTACAATAATCTCACCGCTCTTCTGGAGCTCGTGTGGGTAAAAGAATTTTGGAGCAATGTGTTTTGTCATGCTTCTTTTGACATACCCACTACTCATTTGTAAAACACAAGATGCATTGTCCTCATAAAGGACAGTGGGGGTTATATCATTTGTAATTCCACATGATCCACGAATATGTTGGATTAAAGATCTTAACCATACACATTCGCGTGAAGTCTTGTATAGAGCAATTATTTCTGAATGGTTTGAAGATGTAGTAACCATGGACTGCTTGACCGACTTCCAAGAGATTGCAGTACCACCACAAAGAAAAACATAACCAGTCTGTGATCTAGCATTATGGGGATCAGACATATAACCAGCATCCGAATAGCCCACCAATGTCATATCTTGATTTTTCTTATAAAGTAAACCAAGATCTTGTGAACCTTGAAGATACCTAAAAATGTATTTAATACCATTCCAGTGTCTCCTCGTAGGAGAAGCACTAAACCTTGCTAGCAAGTTTACCGCAAATGCAATATCAGGCCTGGTGCAATTTGCAAGATAAAGTAACGCGCCAATGGCGCTCAAGTAGGAAACTTCTGGTCCTAAATTTTCTTCGGTATCTCCTTTAGGTCTAAATGGGTCCTTATCCGCTTCAAGGGACCAGACAACCATTGGTGTGCTAAGTGGATGAAATTTGTCCATGTAGAATTTTTCTAGAACCTTCTTCAAGTAGGTTGACTGGTGTACAAATATTCCTTCAGTGAGATGCTCGATCTGCAGGCCGAGACAATATTTGGTTTTATCCAAATCTTTCATTTCAAACTCCGTCTTTAGGCATGAGCTAGCTTTATCAAGCTCCTCTCGTGTGCCAATTATATTTATGTCATCGACATAAACTAAAATGATGCAAAAACCATTCGTTGACCTCTTTATAAACACAGGGGCACACATCGTTATTCACATAATTATTTTTCAACAAAAACTCACTCAGCCGGTTGTACCACATTCTACCCGACTGCTTTAAGCCATATAATGACTTTTGTAATTTAATGCTATACATGTTGCGCGTTTCATTTTCCCTTATTTCGGGAACCTTTAATCCTTCTGGGATTTTCATATATATATTTGTGTCCAATGACCCATATAAATATGCGGTCACAACATCCATTAACTGCATATCTAAATTCATAGTTACTGCCAGAGATACCAAATAGCGGAACGTTATTCCATCCATTACAGGAGAATATGTTTGATCAAAATCAATTCCGGGTCTCTGCGAAAACCCTTGAGCAACTAATCTCGCTTTGTATCTCACCACATTATTATTTTCATTTCTCTTTCGCACGAACACCCATTTATATCCTACTGGGATAACATTTTGAGGTGTACGCGCAATAGAGCCAAAAACTTTTCGTTTATTTAGCGTGTCTAGTTCTGCCTCAATTGCTTCTTTCCATCTTACCCAATCGGAGCGCTTCCGACACTCTAAAATTGATTTTGGTTCTGGATCCAGATTATTGGAGATGGTAAAAGCAACTATAGAGGCAAATGTGTCGTCGACGACTATGTTACTTCTATTATAAGTTTCTTCTGTATCAACAAAATTCGTAGCTACTTCAATATTCACATCAACCAGATCTTCATCATTTCCCAATATATTTTGATCTGGATGTTCCGCAATCCTAGTATTTTTATTATTTGTTGCACGTGCATTCAAACTAGGATTTTTGCCTTGTGGATGATTCTCTTCTGGAGATTTCGAGAGTGATTCAATATTCTTATTATATTTCGTTTTCCGCGGATTATTGTCTTTTGTACCAACGGGTCTACCACGCTTCTGGCGTGGAGCATCTGCAGGATTATTTGATTTTATGGGACTTCCACTCGTTGTGGAGCATTTATTGAAGGTACATGAGATTTGGTCACTCCTTTATGATCAGTAAATGCATCTGGCAGATTATTTGCTAAATATTGCAAATTAATTATATTTTGAACTTCAAGTTCAGTTTGATTAGTGCGTGGATCTAAATATTGTAGATTTTCTACATTCCAAGAAATTTCTCGGCATTTATTTAAGTTTGGGCTTTTATCTCCCCCTAATGCCGGAAAATTCTCTTCATCGAATATGCAGTCAGCGTACCTAGATGTAAATTGATTCCCAGTCATGGGCTCTAGGTATTTGAGAATAGACGGAGATTCATAGCCAATATATATACCTAGCTTTCTATAAGGGCCCATAGAGGTACGCTGTGGTGGTGAGATGGGAACATAGACTGCACAACCAAATACTCGCAGATGGGAAATGTAACGCCCCACTTTTATTTACCAAAAATCAGAATAAATTTTTCGAAATTTATTTCAAAAACAATATTTGAGGCGCTACTCTTTTTCAAAACAATAGTCAATACTCATCCATTCCTCAATACTCGGCATTTATCAATACTCATAATCGATAATAAAATCCCAATAATGCAATAATAATCCAATAATGTTCTAGGGAAATAATCCCTATCAATATTCCAATACTAGAAAACAATAATCAATAATGATGCAGTAATATCAAGTTCAGTTCAAGCGGAAGCATTTAACAATTTGAAGACCATCACTCGCATCTCTTCCGCCGTGCCGCATAAACTAACCTGCATCCGTAAAGAGCAGGTGGGGATGAGCACAATAAGAAAGTCTAGGTGCTCACCGCTATGCAATAATTAATCTCAATAATCATGAAAATAATCTAAGTATGGTCGCAGCATGTATACGAATCAATAATCGTCCCATCTCCTATCAATAATCAATAATGGTCTCATGTGCACACCTATAACAATAGACTACTGCCGAGCTATATACCGAACGCCTTCCTCGAAGGCCTTACAACGAATGCCCGGCCAGCAGGAGCAATAATCCACCCCGAATGCCAACACTTTCGCCTTGGCCTTACATACGAGGATCACTAGCCAAGGCTCACGCCCTGTCTGTCAACAATAATAAAGGAGACTACCCGAAGGTACGTTCTATAGCTACGGGGATAACCGTTCGACGGCCAATATAGCTCACATCGAAGGCTACATGGTTCACATGCATACATTGATCATACTAAAACAAAAACAATTAATTAAGGCATAGTAAATTTTACAATTACAACCCACCTGGTTATTGAAGCAGAATATTACACACAAATAGCTCGGTAAGATGGTGAGGCTCGACTCCTCAAGAACCTACATTTTATTATTAAGTCTTTTTATTAAGGTTTCGATTAACATGCAGAACGACACATTGAAACACAAATAACACATACTGCATATAAGAGCACATAATTTGGTCTAAATAAATAAATAAAATCACATAAGTTTCTAACTCAAGCAAACTGATAATATCTTGACATGATTATTAAACTAATAAATACATATAAATCTATTTAGCCAATACACAAAGGGCTTCAAACATAAAAAAAAAATAGTACAGAAAGTATTTTACAACCTACTCAACTAATAGGTACATAAAGCAAAGAAAATTAAAAAAACACATGGACACGCAGCATGTAAATATATGGGCCTTTTGAATTAACTAAACAATAATTTCAAGCAAGCATTAGCATGAACACAAACTCTATTTAAATCTACTTGATCATATGTGCATCGAAAGCTTCACTGATTAGTATAATTGAGCTTTAATAAGATTAAGAGTACCATTTTTTTTTTTTTTTTTTTATATGAAAACACTTTGCAGATCCTCAACAGAATTTGATCAGATTACTAACATTAATATACAAAGGATCTGAAATTTAAAATGACTACCATAATGGACAAAATAAAAAAAAACATTGACGTGGCTCAAACGACAAGATGAACAAACGGCAATTTCACGAATATATGACAGACACTCCGAAAATATCACAAAAATGCACACAGCAACCCAACTTGACCTACACGAATGAGAGTTCCAACAGTTTCATGATGACAATTACCATCTCAGGCCACGATGAACGAAACGAACCAAATATTATTCAACCAAAATCAACAATCGAAAGACAAACAAATAACGATTATTTGGACGAACAAGCATTACAGATTAAGCAGGACTTACAAGAGTGTCTCGTACGATACCTTTGATCAAGAATCTACAAGCTAACGGGACCGAACGAACGAACGAAATTCAGACAGAGCGAAACCTCAACGAACAACGAAAGACGACACTCCTCGTCGACGGCGTTGGACTGCTGGTCGCCGGAGTGGGTCGACGGGATGGTTGCTGCGTTATTGGGAAGGACGTGGGTGAAGGTGGCGACAATGGCGGCTCGGCGTCCGGAATTCGTCGGCTTCGTTTAACGCTCCGACGGAACCCGACGGAACTCGACGATCACGGTAGGCTTTTCGACGGAACTCGACGGGTCCCGAAAGCTGAAGTTGTACGATGAGGGGGACGGCCTGGAAGCTTGCGAGAGAAAGAAGAAGTTTGGCTGCGGGTTGCTTCTGTGAAAATTGCTGAAGGGCGTACATATATATACATATATTTATACCTTAGCATATTAGGTTTAATTTTCTTGTTTTGCAAGAAAATTCCACACGCACACACGCACGTGAGGGAAAAGAAACCGGGTCGACAACCGGGATCGGTTCGGGTTCGATATAATAACTCGTTCTCGGGTTCGATTAAAATCGCACGACTTATTAAAATAAAACCGGACCAAAATATATATATATATATAACACACTTTTATTATTTATTAATAATACAAAATTAAAAAAACAATTAGACAATTAATATTAATAATAGTAGTATTACTAATATTGACAATAATAGCAATTTGGCATTTAGGCAATAATAATAATAATAATAATAATAATAATAATAATAATAATAATAATAATAATAATAATAATAATAATAAGGACAAATTAATAATAGCAAACATCAATATTTATTCCCAAATAATCCATAATAAAACGGGGTATTACAGGAAATGTTAGGTTCTTTACCACGCACTAGTTGTATTGGGGAGTAATCATGATATGCAGTAGGTCGGATTTGAATTAGGGCAGCAGCATGTAAAATTGCATGTCCCCAACATGAAATTGGTAAGTTGGAATTATGTAACAATGGTCTAGCAATTAATTTGATGCGCTTAATGAGTGATTCGGCTAGACCATTTTGTGTGTGGACATAAGGTACCGGATGCTCCACTTTGATGCCCAGTGACATATAGTAATCATCAAAAGCTTTCGATGTAAATTCACCGGCATTATCCATTCTAATAGTTTTAATTTAATAATCAGGAAATTGAGCTCTTAATTCAATAATTTTAGCAAGGAGCTTTGGAAAAGCCTGATTTCTAGTGGACAATAAACACACATATGTCCATCGAGTGGAAGCATCTATCAATACCATAAAATATCGAAAAGGTCCCGAAGTGGGATGAATAGGGCCACATATATCACCTTGAATCCTATGAAGGAACGTAGGAGATTCAATTCCAACTTTAGTACGTGAAGATCTCAATATTAATTTTCCCTTTGCACAAGCATCACAAATAAATTCATTAAAAGAAGGGAGATTGCTGCTTGATACGCTATGCCCAATAGAGTTAGAAATAATCCGACGCATCATACTAAGCCCAGGATGACCCAATCGCTCATGCCATAATTTAAATGAATTTGGGTCTTTAAATTTTAAGCTCAATGCAACATGATTAACAGAAGATCGAATGTAAGTATGGTACAAGCTTGAGGAGAAAGAGGGAAGTTCTTCTATAATTTTCTTTTGACTTGCTTGTGAATGAGTCATTAGAAGATACTCTATATTGTTTTCAGTCTTAGTTTCAAGATGAAAACCATTAGATCGAATATCTTTAAAAGTAAGGAGTGTTCTTTGTGATTCAGGGTACAAAAGCGCATCGTTAATAATTAACTCGGTACCCTTTGGAAGAGTAAGTAAAGCTCTGCCGGAGCCTACTATCAATATTTTAAGTAAAACATTGTAAGCAAACAAAGCAATCATGAAGTCCTAATCAAAACATAACGTCGTAAAACATACCGATAGCAAAAACAAACCACAAATGTCTGGCGAAGCAAAAGAAATCAGAAATGTCTAATAGCATGAAACAAAACGTGAAATAAAAATTTCCAGTTCTAAGACATAATGCATAATAATCACACATCATCACCATAGTCCTCGAGCTCGTGCTTCAATAAATCATCATCATCATCATTGATGGCTAAATTTGCTTCAGGCAAACTAGCCTGATGTGATTCACCTTGAGGAGCCTTGCCTTTCTTATCCTTAAGAATTCTTTGATAGGCCTCAACTAGATGTCGTGGAGTACGACATGTGCGGGACCAATGGCCACTGCATCCACATCTATAGCACACTTGCTTATCTTGATTAGCTTGTGGAGCGTCGATGTTGAGATTTTCTGTACGACCTGTCGGTTCCTCAACACCATGACCTCGTCCTCCACCTCGAGTCCAGACATGACTATGACTACGACCGTGACCGCGACCACAACCACGACCGCGACCATGACCACGACCACCACGGGGTGGTTGGGTATGATATCCTCAACCTCTCTCTCGCACATTATGATGCTCGTGAGTAGTCGCATGTGCTTCAGGCACAGCTTGAGTTCCAACCAGCCTAGCATTATGATTTTTCATCAACAATTGATTATGTTTTTCGGCCACAAGCAAGGCAGATATCAGCTCAAAGTGAGTTGCATAGTTTTTAGCCCTATACTGCTGCTGGAGTACAAGGTTACTAGCATGAAAAGTTGATAAAGTTTTTTCAAGCAACTCTGCCTCTGTAATGTTATGCTTACAGAGTTTCAGCTGTGAAACAATACGATGTAGGGCCGAATTATACTCAGTGACGGATTTAAAATCCTGAAAACGAATATTAAGCCAATCATATTGAGCTTGAGGGAGAATTATAGTCGTTTGTTGGTCAAAACGATCCTTCAGGGATTTCTAAGGATTGGCAGGCTCTTTTTCGGTGAGGTATTCATTTTTAAGATCTTTATTCAGATGGTGACGGAGAAAAATCAATGCTTTCACCTTCTGGGTGAGAGTGCTCTGAGATTTAGAATCAATTGTGGCACTTAAGTCAAATGAGGCCAGGTGAATCTCAACATCAAGGGCCCAAGTCAAATAATTACTCCCATCAACGGCGAGTTCAGCAAATTCTCTTTTGGTGATATCAGACATCTTGATAGAATAACACGATTCTTTCTTAGGGCAACACCAACAAATTGTAGATTAGAGCGTGCTGATAACGTGTTGTAAATTGAAGTCCTCAATATTCACCAAACATCAATCAATCCAAGCATAAAAGAGGTTCAGTAAAAGAACGAGAAAAAAGAAGCCGAAAAGTGTGTAATCTTATTCATCGCTAGATCACCCTTTTATAGGTTTACATGAGACATAACCCTAAAACCTAATTTTACTAACTAACGGACTTCACGCCCAATTATATATTAGTAATGTCCATATTAATATATTTATAACAAAAACATTATTGTTAATCCACGTTCCATACATGTCTTTCAAATCAAATGAATAATTTTTTAAAATAAACCTAATTTTAATTCATCCTACTTCAGAAAATAAATTAAAAGGCAGTAAATGAACTTGGTGGCTAATTTGACCATGACAGAAATAAGACATGCTCATGTATCAAGTTTCTCCTAAAATATAGATTACGAGTATATGATAAATCCATGTTGCTGACAAACATATTTTTTGTGGTATTTAGAATGTCAAAAAAATCGAAAATTAGTTTGCAAGTGAAATTGACTTTCCAAAATCATGCACATTCCAAAATCTCATCTGTTTTCATGATGTGGATTCATGCACAAGTTACGGTCAATTTAAAATGAGCATTAATTTACCTAAGAGCGCTTGGATGAGATGGCTTGGGTCTTTTCCAGCTTAACCAGTGGTCTCGTGTTCGAGCCATGGGAATGCAGCATGAGCTCAAGAGTTTTAACACTACTGCATTCCCAGGGCTCGATTCCGAATTAGTCGGTTCCCCTGTGGATCCGGAAACTGAAAGTACCCTGTACCAAAAAAAAATGAGCATTAAGTTTACTTCCATTTTAATTAAATTGACTTGATTAATTTGAATGTATAAAGCTGATAGCCACGTCTTTCAAAAATTTCAAAAAAATACTAATAAAGGTAAAACGAAATTTTTAGGCTGGAATTTAGTTGTTATTTTAGGTAAATATCAAACCTTTATATATATATATATATAGATTATATAATCAGAAAATATACATATAATCACATAATATAATTGGAGTTTAGCAATATATACTAAACACCAAGGGGAGAATGACAAACGAGGCACGGTCACGGCACGGGTTGGTCCTACGAGCGGGAAAATCGTCCGCATGTGCTCGGCGTTCGAAGGCGGCTCGCACGTCGAATGTGGTGTCCTCTGGTGGCTCGTGAAATGGATGTAGAACATCTAATACAAGAAGGTGGCCGGGGAGTGCAGCGGGGTTGCAGAATGCCTTGGCGTCGCGCGCGGATGCCAACTCGTTGGGCGTCGCGACTTCTGCGTGCGGTGCAGTGCTGCAGTTGGCAAGGGCGCGCGAATGGAGATTTCCGAGAGTTTGGCCGAGGCTTTTCCGGCGAACAAAAGAGAAGGGAGGAGGAGAGCTTCTGGAATTTTTAATGTGAAAGTGTGAAAGAGTGGGAGAGAAATGTGAGGGAGAGAGTGAGGGATAGAAGGAAGGGGGCTTCCCTTTTTAATGCAATTTGTATCCCTCCATTATACTTGGTCAAGCTCATACTGAGGAATTAAAATGGGGAATAAAAGCTGATTTTAGGGGATAAGATGTTACATAATTCAATTCAAAATTTAAATGGCAAGCTTCCAATTGGCCCGATTGGCGCTACGGGCGCGACACGCGAGTTGTGTGGGCGCGCGGGCTTGGAAAAGCAAAAGAAGGGTGCGGGTTTAAGGGGACTGCCCGATTCGATTGGCGCACGATAAAATCCCGACTAACACGATGCTCGATTCTAACGATAATATAGCTTAATAATTCGGCTCCATTTAAAATTTATACACTTAAGCAATTACGAGCATATAGTCACATATGAATGAATAATCGAGCACGGATAAATATAAATTCGGACAATAAAATAAATAATAATAATAATCCCAATTAAATCTGGAACAAATGGGGCGCTACAATACTATCCTCCTTAAAAGATTTCCGTCCTCGGAAATCCCACGAGAACAGGCAACTCACAAGAACGCATACCCGGAGGAATCACAAACTCCAAGGTTCAGATACTACTCCCATAACTCATCCTCGCTCTCCCGAGTCACATCACACTCACCGAAATAGCTCCTCTTACACTTTGACGGGTACCATAACCGGTTCTTCGACTGATGGGCCTTCCGTCCCACCACGACCACCGGTACCTTCTCATAGGTTAGGTTCTGCCCATAACGCAGCCCGTTAAAGTCTACTACGAGCCTCGAGAACCTGCACACAACCCCTCCACTTGAGGTGTACATATCTCCTCCACTCGAGGTGTACAACGTGTCGTGCATCCCAAAAAGCTCCGATAGTAAGGCCGACCGTTAGACTAGCTCATCAACTTGATCGAGACTCCACAAAGGCTAACATCACACGACGATGATTCCATTCTATACTTCAAACTAAGGTATAACACACCTCTAGTCATACGAAAGGGAAAACTCGAATGCTACCATCAAGATACTCGCTCGATACACAAAAACACAAAACGGCCCACCCATGGTGAGAAATCGCAAAACGCAACACACGACATGCACACACGACCTCAACAGGTCTCATAGTGCCTCGAACGTGAGATCATCGGTCAAACAATCGTGATCGACACGTGGATCTGAGTTTTGGCATGGTGTCCGGGCCACGCCGAGAACTTACCCACAATCTCGACACACCCGTGACTTCCTGCCGAAGCGATTGTCACGGTAACTGTGCAACCATGCACGCAGTATAGTCCCGCTATACTCATACTTACAACACACAATTCTACGACCCAAACGTAGCCCCTCATGGCTCCATTTGCTGGCAAAACAAGTCCACTAACTCACCATCTCGAGAATTCTCGCATAGGTGTAGGGAACCTATCGACCACGATTCCTTATCAAAACCATCGATCAAGGATGCAAACGCGTTTCGGTGGAACTTGGAATCTCGGCGGTCAAACCGTCCAAAAAAAAATAAAATGGACATCTGAATTTCTAATGCACTGCCCTCCGAGAGGCGACACGCTAGCAAGCACTGCATATGTGGGGCGCCAGGACGCTCACGTGCACCTATTCATAGACCAGCCGCAAGGTCAAGGTTTGGCCGATCACGCTAGCCTGGGAGTTCCGTGTGTCCGATGGTGGCAGCTGCATCTTGCGTCTGAGTCAATCATCAGCCGCTCGTCTCTCAGCACGGGTGTACATACTCGACCACCACCTCGTGGCTACACCCTGTCAGGGTCGGTTTTTGGTTCAAGGTTTCGACAAGAAAATTTAATCCCTGGTTTTTCTCGATACGAAATTTTTTTGACTTGGGATTTCAAATAGGCTAAGGCAATAGCAAGAGAAGGGTTTTTCCACTAAAATGTGTACAAATAGGGTCATTCCAAACAAGTTTTTTGGTGTACACGAATTCAAAAGTTTCAAGGTCTCAAAATAAAAAATTAACAGGGCATAAAACCGAGTTCTAAGTCCACAACCTTTTTCTAACAACATACTCTAACACGCATAAAGACCCAACGCTAGAGATAGGCAAAAATCCTCAAAAGAAATCTAATGCTGCTCTCCAGTTGAGAATGGTACTAAGTCAGCGGCTCTTTTCGAGACACTAACTAGTTAGCTCACTTTGGCTCTTCCGATAAACAGCATCGACGGTCACGTCAACTCTTCCTCCGGTAGCTAATCCTGCCAGCAGCCCTGAACGAGCTCCACTCATCTGCACTACCTAGAGTTCACACCCAAAGGTCGGCAATCGATTCAAGGTTTCGACAAGAAATTTTAATCCATGGTTTTTCTCAATACGAAAATTTTCTAACTTCGGATTTCACGTAGGCTAAAACAACAGCAAGAGAAGGGTTTTCTACAAACTGTGTACAAATGATGTCCATTCCAAACAAGCCTTTTTGGTTTTACACGAATTCAAAAGTTTCAAGGTCTTAAGAATAGCAGGGCATAAAACTGAGTTCCAAGTCCACTACCTTATTCGAACAACACATTCTAACACGCAAAACGACCCAACACTAAAAATAGACAGAAATCCTCAAAAGAAAATCTGATGCGGCTCTCCAGTCGAGAATTGTTCTAGGTCAGTGGCTCAGTCCGAGACACCAACTAGCTAGCTCACTTTGGCTTTTCTGACTTACAGCATCGGTTGTCACGTCAGCTCTTCCTCCAGTAACTAATCGTTCCAGCAGTCCTGAATGAGCATCACTTATCTGTACTGCCCAGAGTTCACACCTTAAGGTCTAGGCGAGAGGCTTCTCTCATCGAAATGACCTCGATCGGGTCTTCGTGTATTTCCGCTACGTCTCGACGTTATTAGAGATAGACAATGACTTTGCTGCAGAATTGCATCCAGACATTCCGTCGCCATTGTGTTACTTAGCACGAAAGAATCACTATTTGACTGCAGATATTCTCATCGGGTTCCAGAGTCCGTTTTGATACGTCGAATCCTTGATCTTCTGCTGATGGTACATCGGGTCTCGGCGGTAAGGAACTGTTGCTGAAAGGCTTGCGTTGGAGATCGGTCTTTAATGATTTTGCTGTTATCTTCAGTTGATTGAACATGTCTACACTTCGTGATAGTAGTTGATCATCCTTCATCGTCCATCGGTTAGGATTACGGTTGTCGATGTGCAACATTTTTTGCCATGAACAGATCGGTTCCTCCGGTGTCCAAGTTGGTTGTAACTCGCCTTGCTCATCTGGTGGCCTTCTTTACTGTTCCTCAATACTACTCCTAGGAGCACCCAAATGATTAGTGCGTCTCAGAAATGGTCCAATTCGTCCTTGATAACGATAAAAATTAATTAGTTCGGATGAATTGAATACTCAAACACAACTAAAAGAACGATATAAGACAAGCAGAAAGCTGGAAACACTTATCTTAATCAAGTCGTAAATCTTTATCTCGAATCTCCAAGCGAATAAGAAAACAAAGATAAGGGTTTTCACAGTTTTTGCAAAAGTCCAAGGAAGGGAAAGATTTCTCCCGAAGGCAAAAAAGAAATAAAAGAATGAAAACTTGTCAAAGTTTACAACGAAACACAAGTTTGAAAATATAGGCGGCTCTATGCTTCACAATGCACATGCTCTAGGCTTGACTACCCTCCTTAAAAGATCCTTCATAATCCTATAAGGTAAGACACCTTCCTTGTATTAGTCGACGACTCCCGATCGGGGAAAACTATTTTCGATGCGACATACTATTTAATCACAACAAGATGAATGAACGTTGTTGGCCTCCAGGTCAAGGTACCATAGTGGCTTGCGCCAACCCTTGCGTTCTCGAGTGCACGGACTCGGAGTTATCGTAAAACAAAAATCACAAACCTCACAACAAATTAAGGTTTAGCAGAAGACAAATATGTTTATCCTTATTCGTACACAAAGTCTCTAAACAAAGTTAGTTCCAAGCATCAAATACAAGAATTGCAAAACAGTTTAAAAGATAAAACACGGGAAACAGAAAGATTAATAGACAACCCACGATCTCGATTTCCTGGTCAGTTGTCCACTCCTTGCTCAGTTCATCCTCGTCCTAAGTCACAGCATACTCACGGAATTCTCCATCTGTATCAATCAAAGGTCAAGCAGAAGAGTTCATCCAAGTGAGGGTTCAACCACATTCGTCCACCGTTGATCCTCTCTGGTGTAGGTCACCAATCTCCTTCTCTATTCAATCACACAGTTCCAAGGAAAATATTCCTCGGTGATGATTCTCTTTTGTTCGCACCTGAAATAAAACAGCATGATCCTCTTCTGGCCTCAAATATCAGTATTTGGTATAGCAAACGATAACAAAATGATCGGGTTAGGACTCTGCTTAATCAGTATACTGGATCCATTTGAGTTTACGGAGTCATTCCGTGAAAATGTCAGTCTTCGCGGTCAACGCTCATAACCCTCGCAATAAAAAGTAGCCATTGCTTTCCTCGAGATTTCGGCATCCTCAAGAATCACGTTAGCAATATCTAAATGATCATCAAAACTCTTGGCTTCGAACGACAACACATTCGAAGAACTAAATTTTACAATTCTCACACTCCAATGATTGGATTCCACCTCGCCTCCTCTGGTCCACTTGTCAACTGCCCCAAACATTCGGATGATCCCACACATTCGGGACCTCTTGGTTGTCTAATCTCAACAAGATACCAAACACATACCCCGAGTTGGCGCGGCGAGACGAAAGCGTGTTGTCAAATGGTCATTAAACACACTAACACAAGAGATAGTCTACAGAAATGCAAACTAGCTCTGATACCATACTGTAGCACCACATTTTATTTTAAAGAGTTTACTATATTATTTATAAAAATCAGAGTTAATTTTTCGTAAAATCCCAATTTAAAACTTTAATAGTTAACGGGCGCTACTTAACTACTAAATAATTTCACAAATAAGAAACAAATAGATAGAACCTACACATGCATAAACTAAAAGGTATAAAAAACTAATCCAACTTATTCATAATCTCAAAACAACCAAATAGTTCAACATGGTTCACCGGTTCATCCAACATGTTCATAAGAACTAAGGCAGAAGCATAATAATCCGAAAATAAAACAAGTAGTTCAATACGAACAATCATAGGTAGAAGTAATAAACACCAAATAAGCAACATCGAATGACCACCACCAGCCATGTTCAACCTAAAGAAAGGAAGAGGAGACAAAGAGGAACAACAATGGGGGTGAGAAAAATCATTATGATCACCAGTACTGCACAATATATCTCGCATAAAGATTAAAAACCATAATTAAAGTATGCATAAAATCCAAGCTCTAACTCCCTACACGACCTTATCGCAAACCTCTTATGTACAGAAAACAACCTTCCGATCAGATATTGGGAAGGATGTAACCGGAAACCTTCCCTCCCCAGCTCGACATGGGCAAAGGGATCCTTTCCAGGAGACAGTGGAGCTGTTTTTCCCCCCCCCCGAAAAACACACGGATCAGGGCGTTCTCATCCCGGATACCACGGGTAGGTGACCTCTCACTACTTATACATTCATCAAATGCACTATCAACGGGACACTTAGACTAGGGTTCTTACGCATACAACAGCTATCGAAACGAACATTTATACGAAATAATGAGTGCGATAATTATAGATACAACGTAAATGTACCCACCTGATAGCAGCGACAATTTATAAGTACAAGGCTCGAATAAGTGGTGAGGTCAACACCTCAAAACACCTACACAAAATCATGATAGCCTCTCGATTACAAGACAATCCAACGAACGCACAAACCTAATCGAAACTCGTCGACTAAGTGGCTCGTGGGAAAGTCTCGTGGAGTTATGGAACATTTGACTTGACTCGAAACCATGTATGGAAAAGTCACATAATATTCAAATAGAGGTTAACCAAGTCAAACAAAAGTCAAAAGGGTCAACTAGAGTCAACGACACGGGAGAAAGTCTAAAGACCGGGATACTTATTCGGGCTATCTGAAAAACCACCTAAGGTTTGACTCCAAGTTAACGAACACATATCGAACATCTATAAGAAGCAACATTCATGAAAAATCACATAAAAATCATTAGTTAAACATAATGAACTAGGTTTTGTAAAATTTGACAAGTAAGGCACATTTTCAAGTTAACCAGGCAACCGAACGATTTTTTATCTAACATTTGAACACATAATAGACATCCATGGGCATATCAAAATCACCAAGTTATAGCCCTATCACTTAAACATGCAATTTTATAAAATCGACACAAGATTTTAGCAAAAACAAGTACGAATTTAATGACTGACCTAATGAATGATTTAAGACCTAATATTTTTATACAAATAACTTCAGCATGCTGGGAGTAACATATAAAAATTTCAGGTATAAACACTAAATACATAAATTATGATAATTATTGCAAGTTTCAGCAGAATCCATGATTTAAATAAAAACCTAACCTAATGAATTCATTATGTAACACCCCACTTTGATTTTAAAGAAATTCTGAACTTTCCCAAAATCAGTAAATAATTTTTTGAACTCATTTTTGAAAACATGGGCGTTATTTAAACATTTAACATCAACCAAGTCATATCTGATTGCTCGGGGATTCATTACCTAGTTTTTCACATGGTTTTCATTAACCTGATTTTCAACATAAGTTATTCAGCTCATAAACGAAGGCATGAAATAACCAAACACATGATAACCAATTCAAATTAGGTTCATCAAAACATCCCAAAAATTCAACATACTCAAACCGGAGTTTTAAAAACAGTTTTCATGTCTTAACCCAAAACAAAGTTCCAAACACTAAAACATTTATTCATATGCGGAAGCATAAATAATCATAATTATAAGACCGACCCACTCGTCCTTCCTCGTCACCCGACACCTGCTTATCCTGCATCCGTGAAGAGCAGATGGGGATGAGCACAAGATGAAAAAGAGTGCTCACCACTATGCACGTATACAATAATAACATGTTAAGATGGTATGGTCGCAGCATGAATATAAGATAATCACACCATGTCTCATCTCCTATCAAAATCACAACAAATCACATTACTCATGTGCACATCTATCGCTAGCCACAGAACGGGGAATCATTACCCGAAGGCGGGCGTACATCCCACGCTACGGACATAGCCTTCCATATGGGCTTACGTACATCGCAAGGGCACGACCATATCAGGACTTAAGGAGACTTGCCTCACAAGGGCAACCGTATTACATCGACGGGGAAAACCGTACCGAAGGTCTTAACAACTCACATCGATAAGTTACATATTTCACATTCATACATATATCATACCGACTCAACAAAAGTAACCCGTATTGTAACACCCCGACTTTCTATTACATCAGAGTACGCGATTTTTGCAAATTTTCTGAATAAATAAATAAACTTCTTATTTTGCGAAACTGATTCGGGGGCTACCGTGAAAAACTTAATTTTTGAAAACCGTTAAAATTTAAACTGATGCATAAAACAAACGGTCATAATGTCTTATC